>JAJJMC010010614.1:7319272-7395473 GCA_023531435.1 Papaver californicum | reverse complement strand
CTTCGAGCAAAATCACAAAAAAAAATAAAATCAGAAAAATCAGTTTCATCTCGTGAAAGAAGAAGAAGAAAAAGAACAGACTACACTCAAGAAAAGTCGCAGCTACTGTGGCTAATTCATTTGAAGTTTATAGCTCCAAGAAACAGTCGTATTTCTAACAGTTGCTTTTGCAACATATATTTTGAATCTGAAACACTTGTTTTGTAACAGTGAATACTGCAAAACTTAAAAACGTTGTAGTTTCCCTGATTTATTCTCTATTGTTTATTTTCTTCTTCTCAAGCACTTTTGAGCTATGTACGTATCTTTTGAGAGTGTTTTGGGCATGATGAGCTAAACCCCATCACTGGGACAATGGAAGAAGCTAGTTTCCACACTTGTTTGGTAACTATATTCGATTCTTTATGACTTTTTACACTTATTTTAACTGTTTCATGATTTTCTTAATTGATTGTCATTTAATTTGATGGGTCATGCTTAGCTTAAGTGTTTTGATGGTCCATGCTTAGGTTTACAATCAATGTTTCAAAAATCTACTTTTGGCAAACAAAAAGAGTCCATAAAAGAGCTTAAATGGTTAACAATCAATATTTGTACCACATGAATGTGAAAATCGGTGGAATTCTGAGTCCCAGTCCCTTGTATTTTTTTCATTATCTTTTATTTATTTTCTAGTCTGAATTATGAGTAAGTCTAAAATCAATCTTCACAAGTCCGATCAAACGATACTTTATTTACCAAAACTACAAACCACATCACACTCTAATCGTGGTTTATCTACCGATTATGGTTGCTTCAACAACTATAATTCTGTCGAAAATTGATTCATAATCAGTAGTTAATTTGTGAACCCTAACTACCAATTGTCTTTAATCGGAAGATTATATCGACCCCGACCTACCGATTGGTAATAATAAGTGGTTATTTTTTTTTATATTATCTACCCATTAAGGGTCCATTCAGTATTATAATAATTTTGATTAATTGGTTATTAGATCATGCAAGGTTCAGGGTTACTTTTGATTTTCTTTTAGGGTTTTGTGATTAAATTCTTCAACTTCTTGATTGGTTACTTTGATTTTCTTGGCCACTTAGGTTGTCTTTTGTTGTAGATTTAGTTTAATTATTCAAATTCTTGATTAATTATAACTTAGTTTTTGAGAGAAAATCTTTCAGCTTATGTATGGGTTTGTTTATGAAGGTATGTTTACTCTATAGTAGAAAAAGCTGGTGACTACATAGGTCCACCTGAGGAGCTAGAAGAAAACGTTGATGGCAACAAGAACACAATACATAGATGATGAGGCTAAGAAGAAGAGAAGATTTAAAATTGGTGTTAAGAAGACGAGAGTATAAAAGAGTGGAAGAATTGGACGAGACCAATGATATTGACAACTATGAATGTCTATGTTGCTTTTTATTTCGTTGTTGCCTGAGTTTTAAAATATTTTGAAAAATATTATATACTAATGGATGAACCAGTTTCTTTCAGTTTAGACAATATTATGTTAACTTTTTTAAGGTTTACTCCATCATTAACTTTCATTTTAGTTCACCTCAATCATTAGCATAGTTTTAAAAAGTATCAGACCCCTCATATGAAACATGAACAACCGCAGCAATGATCTCTTCAAAAAAACAAAGTAGACTACTATAATCGGTAGTTCGTGGTTATCATTATCAACCGATTGTGGAATAATAGGAGGTTAAGTTTATACCAAACTACCGATTATGTGGTAATCGGCAGAACAATATAAACAATTTACTACCAATTAGAACCACAAACTAGTCAGGTTTCTGAACCTGAAAGTCAGCAGACAAATTTACTCCATTATCTCCTGATTATGACTATAGAAAAAATAGAAATATTATAAGGTTGAAATTTTTTATATTTGGGGCTACTTTCACAATTGGTAGATATTAGATATGTCCAAACTACCAATTGTGAGAGTGAAAAAAATTAAAATTTTTCTCGCTTTGGCAAAATTTATATCTAGGGCTTATAATATAATCGATAGATACCTAAGTTCCCTAAACTACCGATTATGAAAGAAGAAAAAAAAAATCTGGGAAAAAACTATTTGAGGCTTATTGGACAATCGATAGTAATCGATTCTACCAAAACTACCGATTATGAGGAATTTTGTGACAAAGTTTATAATCGGTAGATAATGGAGTATATTATCTACTGATTTTGGGAGTTTTGATGCATTATTATCTTCATTTGATGTGATTTTTCATTTTCTTTGTTGAAATCACCAAAACTTAGTTTTATTTCAATGGTTTCTCAACTTCTTCTTCTTCTTCTCCAACACTAAATATATTAACTTTAATAACTAACCAACATTAATACTAATTAATTAAGGTTATATTAGTTATTACAAAAATATATGAATAAAGGGTGATGTAAAATTATTTTCTAATAGTACTATTTTATCTTATTAGTAGCCCTAAATTAGTTCTGTTCAGCCCCGTAATCACCGGGTAAAATAAGAGGCTGCGTGTTTAAAATACAAGGGCAAATGAAATCACAATACAAGAAACGACGGAGGATATTTTTGAGCTTTGTTTCTCCTCCTATTGTAATATAATGGCAGACAATCTTTTTCTAGGGTTGCCTCCTCCTTCTGAACGTCCTCTACCACCACAACCACCACCACCACGTTCAGAGACAGATCAACCTACAAAGAGTACTACTCAAAAGGAGATTACCCCAGCACCTCCAGTCCCCATTCTCAAAAGTGCTCTTAAAAGAAGCAAACCTTCCGAACCACAAATTGAAGGTATCAAATTCTACTTTATTAGGGTTTCAAATACAAACGTATATATTTTTTTACCGTTAATAGGTTAATTTTTTTTCCTTCTTTTGGTAGTTCATGGTTATTAAGTTCCAATTTCTTTAGTTTATTTTGAATTTAGGGTTTCCAGTGTAAATCTACATATGTAAGACTGCAGTGGAAGGGAATTTAGCTGGAATTGTAAATGAAAGAGAATTATGAAATTGATGGTAACTTGTGAGGGACTGTGGGTATTATGGTTCCTATTGTGTGCATATATTTAGTAGAAATCATATCAAAAACATTAGTAGAAATTATCAAGAAAACAAGACCATGCTATGAAAAAATTAGCAGTGTTAGATTTAGAATGTTGTTTTTCCTTGGGATACCAGTGGGGCAATGACATTTCATGGTACATTACTGGTTAGTATGGTGGCTTCTAGAGTTCGGATGGATCTTTATTCTCAGCCTTTTTTTTTTGAACTGTGTCACTGCTGAAGTGGTGACAAATTAATACTACTAAATTGTTTATGACCTTACAGCAGAACCGTCTGGGTCTGATTGAGTGGTTATTTTGTTGCTGTTTTTAATTATTAAGTTCCAATTTACTAGTTTATGCAGAATGTAGGGTTGGTTATTAAGTTCCAATTTACTAGTTTATGTGGAATGTAGGGTTTCTTCTGAAGTTTACAATATTGTTATAGTGTCATTTTCAAATGTTAGATTGCAATGCAGTTAAACAGGGAAATTTAGGGGTTAAAGTAATATCTTTTTAAAAACTAAATATATGTAGATATCACTAAGGTTATAATAAAAATGTAGATGGATAGGAATTTCGAAATAGATAGCTTGTTTGTGAATCATCCTTCCAGTTACGTTCAGAAAAATTTAGTAAATCAATTTGCAAGGTTTAGGTTTTTGTTCTTCCTTGGCTACCAGTGTAGCATTAATTTGCTTGACATTGAGAGTTGATTATCAGAACCCTTTCTTTGAAAATTTGTTGTCATTCAGTGATAGTTAATTTGATTATCTTTGTGGCATACTGGCTTCAAGTGGTCTGATTGATTTAAGCCCTAGTCTTTGTGGATTATGTTCCATTATTCATCGTTGAAGTGGTAAAAAGTTATAAATATATGTTATTGTTTTGACAATACAGTAGAACCTGCTGGATCTAAGAAACGACTGACTTTTAAAACAACAGTGGATGCCTCTGAAAAACAAGTTATAGAAGCAATGCAGAAGATCAAGATGCACATAACAAATCCCTCTAAGTTCAGCAAGGCATCTAAACTTGCCATCCAATTGATTCAGGCTGGCAGTATCAATCCAGTAACTAGTGATCACTTCATTGCCATACTAGAAGCTGCAATGTCTTCTACAACTGATTGTACAAATCCTTCACTCAGAGCAGATTATCATGCCTTGTTATCAGCAGCTCAGGATGTTATTGATGTATGTTGGTGTATCTACTGTGTATAATATATATATATATATATATATACACATAATCATATTTCAATTTGTTTTACGATATCTGCTCAATTTCTTATTTTCAGTGCCTTAATAAGAAGCAAAGAAATCAGGTAACTACATGGACCGTGAGGGCAGTGTTGGGGAATGATCTTTATACTGATGACAGTTTTGTGGTACTAGAACTCAACTTCGATTTGTTTTGACCTTGTGTAATGTAAAGAAGCTAATGTTCTTTTTTCCACTCTTGAATCACTTTCTTTTTTTTTCTTTTGTCAAATTGACTTTTTTTAGTTCTCTAAAGCCGCCGGACGGGTAAAAGAAGCCATATCCGGTCTTCCAGTTGCAACCAAGGATGAGGATGTGGAGGAGGCTGAAGCCCTGGTAGATGAGAAAGAAATAAAAGATGTGGGCTCTCAAGACCAGCAGAACATGCTCCCTGCTAATTCTGAATCAAAGGAAAGAGCAGAATTGGATCCGTTTGGGTTGGACGCACTGCTTCTAGGTACATCAAAGACGGATGAAAGAGCAAATATAAAGAAAGACACAGCAACTCTTATTAAGACGGCAGAAGAAGAGTCCAAGAGATTTCTCAAGTCACAGAGAGAAGCTTTGATTCTCTGTTTAGAAATTGCTGCACACCGTTACAAACTCCCATGGTTAGAGTTAATTATTCTCATTAAACATCTCCCTTTTTTGTCTTTATGTTATTCTTTTAGCATTCCAGAAGTAGTGTTTTAGTTGCTTCTTCTTTACATTTTATTCAATTTCTTCCTATTCAGGTGCCAAACTGTAATAGATATCTTGGTGAAGCATGCCTTCGAAAATAAAGAGAGGTTCACATCTCGACAAAGGGATGCAATAGAGAAACTTTGGACTTCTATTCGGGAACAACAGAATCGGCGGAAACAAGGGAAATCTGCAACTGGGAAACTTGACAAGAATGCATTTGAATCCCTACAAGAGAAATATGCCAACGAGAAGATAAGTATTCGACGTGCAGTTGGAGGAAATGGTTCGCGTCGAGCACAACAGTGGCTAGGATAATTACCTGCTTTTTCCTCTCTTGATGCTAGATTGTAAGACCACCATAATGGGTGGAAATGATATTTTAATAATCAAGTCAATTAGGTTGATTACAGCAATCTTCTCCCGATGAATGAACAAGTGTATGAGTTTTTAATTTGATTAATTTTACATATATATAATTATCTGTGCTACCAGTAATCTCCACAAGAACAAGACCCTTCACTGAAGTGACGGAAGCGGTTACGGTCTCTGACAATTATCATTCTTCTGTAAATCTTGGATAGAAGCTTTGTTGCAGAACTGACAATCATCGCAAACCCGTAGGTTCTTTACTATGCGAATTGGAGCGTTTGGAGCCGTGCTAGTGAGGCCAAAAGCCATTGCCAGTTTCTCGCTATGGTAAGCAAGTGATGTTTCTTTCTCTTCCTCATCTACATTTAACAATACAGAGGATGTGTTTGCTACATGACCTGCTAATTTCAGTTTCTTGCCCATCTCAGCTAGCTTCTCAAGTATTTCTTTAGTTTGTGGGTGAGACTGGTCTCCCATGATGAACTCATGAACAAAATCATTCACTTCCATTGAGCTAAACCCTGGTGCCATCTTAATTCCCGTAGCTTTCATTGTTTTTCTCACCCCAGCAACATCATTCCATCTATTTGCTGCTGCATAAATATTTGACATGAGTACATTATAGCCACAGTTATTTGGATCCATTTCAAGAAGCCGTTTAGCTGCTATTTCCCCCAGCTGAAGATTTTTATGCTGTTTACAGGCAGCAAGCAGGCTCCCCCACACCAAAGTGTTGGGGTCGATGGGCATTGTATTAATCATTTCAAGTGCCTGATCGAGTTTTCCGGCTCTACCTAGAAGATCACCATACAACCATAATGTTCAACCTTAGGCTTCATGCCAAATTCATCCACTATTCTATTGAAAAGCCTTCGTCCTTCAGATAGCAACCCAGCATGATTGCAAGCATGCAGAGCTCCAATAAATGTAATATCATTAGGTTTTATACCTGTTTTCTGCAACTGAGAGAAGAGATCCATTGTTTCCAGACCAAGACCATGCATTGCTAAACCGCCTATCATGGCATTCCACATGCATATATCCCTAGTGGAAGCTCCACTGAAGATCCTGCAAGCGCTTTCTATATCCCCACATTTTGCGTACATATCCACTAAAGTGGTTGTTAATATGACATCAGATAATAACCCTTGCTTATCTATGTATGCATGGATGGACTTCCCAGAATGAAGAGCTCCTGTTTCTGCACACAGTGAAAGGAGAATCACCATGGTTATTTCATTAGGGAATATACCTGCATTTCTCATCTGGTGCAAGAGTTCAAAAGCCTGATCAAGAAAATTTAATGCCGCATATCCTGAAATTATGGCAGTCCACAATGCAACATCTCTCTCACTCTTGCTTGTGCTGTCAAATATTTTTCTTGCAGTGTTTATATCACCGCATTTTCCATACATATTTACTAAAGATGTGGCCAAGGTAAATGATACCTGAAACCCATTCCTGATCATGTAAGCGTGAACTTGCTTCCCTAATTTAAGAGCTCCTACAAAACCACATTCTAGAACTAGACTCAGCAGCGTAATGTCATTCGGAAGAATGTTCTCATCCTGCATTTTCACAAAAAGTTCAACTCCATCTTCCAATTTATTGCATCTGATATAACCGCAATCATGGCAGACCAAGACACAACCGTTTTCTGGTTAAGTCTATTGAAAAGCCTTCGAGCTAGAGCTATATTTCCGCATTTAGCATACATATCTAGCAAAGCAGTAGTAATCGGAACACCCACAGATCTAACGTCACTGTTCTTTACTACATAAGCATGAATAAGTGTAGCCATTTTAGGACTTCCAAGGTCTGCAAAGAGATTCACCATGTTTAACATAGCAACTTCACTAGGCTTTACCCGTAGGAACTGCATTTCACTTATAAGATCCAATGCTTTGTCATAAGATTTACTCCTACTGTAACCTCTAATCATCGTACTCCAGGTAACAACATCTCTTTCTCTTTCAAGCATTCTATTAAATATACTGCAAGCAGATTCTATATTTTCATACTCTGTGTACATCTGAATCAACGCGTTGAGTGTAAAGCATCCCAATCTAAACCAACTTTCAGAACAAACCCATGAATCTCTTGACCTTGTTTAAGACTCCATGACACCTGACTACAAGCTTTGAGAATTGACGGAATGGTGAAAGTATCAATATCAGAGTGTTCCTCTCATGTAACCATAGATTCTTAATGCTTGTATAGGACTATTGTTCTTGACATAAGAGGTTATGATAAAATTGAACAATGATGCAGGGCTAGAATGCGGCTGAAAGAACTCAAAACAAATCGCATGGTTATGATTAAATTGAGTTTTAATCATGTGGGCATGAATTTGTTTGGTTTCATTTAAGTTGATTATGTGTTTATCTTGTGAGGAAAAAGAAGAAGAAATTTGTTCCTGTCGATGATTGAACTTGATTTTAGGATTTCATAGCTTATGAACTGTGAATGGAATAAGTGAAGAAGTGAGATAGGATTTATTTGCTCCCACTAATAAGTCCATGGTACTGAACATCTGAAAATGATCAAATTTTAGTGGGGAAATAAAAAGAGAAAAATTATCTTTAAATCATGTACCGTATATGCTTCAATAAAAATAAATAAATACCGAAATCCAATTTAAATATTTTCCATAAGAATCCAAATTTGTGCACCAAAATTTAGGGTGTGTAATTACCCTCCTTCCCATGGATAATTGGTTTTTAAATATAAAATTTGGTATAAAAAATCAAGGTGAACAAACTTATCATGTAAAACCCTCCCATATTATCTTTTATAAAGGAAAACAATTTTTATTAAAAATGAGATGAAAACCCCATTTCACATAATACTAATTAAATTTAGATTTTAATTATTTTCTATATACCCGAATTGCCCTTCCTATATAATCTATAACTTTTAAATGGAAACAAAATCTTAAAACATAATCTTCGTATGAGAGAAAAATTCTGCTCCAAATCTGATTTTCTGAAGAACCGAAGCACATCTTCTCCAAATTCAGCTAGGGTTTCAACAAAACATTTCTTCTCCAAATCTGATTCATGAAATTTAATTGAAGATTCGTGTTCGTTTTTGTTCCTGGTTAATTGAAGATTTGTGTTCGTTTTTGTTCCTGGTTAATTGAAGATTTGAGTTCCTGTTTCAAATTTTGTTGTGTAAGTGAAGATTTGAGTTCGTTGTTGGTTCTGCTTAATTGAAGAACTTAAATTCTAGCTTAAAATACGAACATAAATTCTATCTTCTCTGATTCATCTCAAACAGTTTCAAATCCATTGTTGGTTTGAAGAACCGAGTTCGTATTTGTTTAAGTGATTCTCGAACATCACTCTCTTCTCCGTCTTCTGACTTCAGTTGTATTTCATCATGTAAGTTTTAATTTTCGATTTTTTGATTTTGGTTGTTATTTGATTATGAAATTTTTGATTAACCGAACTCAAAATTGTGTTCCTTTCTGTTCAAGTGAAGAACATGAACTGTAACTATTTTTTTGTGTGTATTTTCATGATTATTACTGTATTTTCAGTTTTGATGATTCTTACTGTATTTTTCAGTTGTTATTTGATCATATTCTCACTCTGTTCAAGCTTTTGTATTAGTTCAATCATTCCTCTGAAATTGAAATCCAACTTTCAAATGTTGTTGGTGGTGGTGTTGTTTATATTCACATTCAGTGAAACCGTTTTTGGTTTCATACTTTTTACTGTATATAATTGGAATCAGAATTTTGTTATGTTTTTGATGTTAATTTTCAATTTTTGTTGGTGTTGTTGTTTATATTCAGTGAAACCGTTTTTGGTTTCATTCTTTTTTTCTGTATATTATTGGAATCACATTTTTGTATGTTGTTGATGTTAATTTTCAATTTTTGTTGGTGTTGTTGTTTATATACACATACAGTGAAACTTATTTTGGCTTCATACTTTTGTCGGTAGGTTATGAAATCATATTTTTGTTATATTGTTGATGTTAATTTTCAATTTTTGTTGGTGTTGTTTGTTTATATACACATACAGTGAAACTTATTTTGGTTTCATACTTTTTTCTGTAGGTTATGGAATCATATTTTTGCTATTTTTGTTGATGTTAATATTCAAATTTTGTTGTTTGTTGTTGTTTATATTCACATACAGTGAAACTTATTTCGGTTTCATACTTTTTTTTTGTAGGTTATGGAATCTGTTCTCGCTGTTATATTTCACAAAGATGATACATTATCTTTTCGTATTGGTCTACAAGCATCTGTTTGTGATTTGAAGGGTAGTATATGTTCAAGTTGGTGTCAATTCTCTTCTCTTTCTATTGAAATTTTCCACATAGTTTGTGATCAGCAAAAGGTTATCAATTCTGATTTTGATCTCCAATTGGTTGCTTTATTTACTTTGTTTAATAAGCTTCCATCTCTTGAGTTACATGTAAGGCATAAAAATGAGTCCTATAGTTCTAGTTCAGGAAGTTCAGTAATTATACCTTTTGAACATCCACGAAGTTCAGGAATCATACCATATAAGCAGCCACGAAGTTTAGGAATTCTATCTTTCGAGCATTCAACACTTACAAATTTAGTTGATTATGATGTCCGTAATAAAGTTAAAGAACCGTTGAAGTCTGCGCATTGGTTTGGCCTTTTTCAGGGTGTCAATCAGGTGTTTAATGGAGGTGTTCAACAAATTTGTTCTGATTTATTGAAATATCATGCAGTATCTGGGTATTTATTTATGATGACTAGGAATGAGAAGTTGAGGATTAGTGCATGTTGTTCTAAGAAGGAAGAAGATAAATGTGAATGGCATATGTATGCTGTTTCTATTAATGGTGTTGAAGGTAGTCCTTTTATTATCAAAGAGTTAAATAAGAAGCATACTTGTTGTGGTGGAGTTGTAAACAGACCACATTTGTCGAAGAAACTTATTAGTAGCTTGATTCTCGAAGAGATTAAACAGAATCCAAAGAAGAAGACAAAGGATATTATGAATCAGTTTACAAGAGAGTACGGCTTTGAAATTAGTCGTTATTATGCATATGCAGGGAAGAGGCATGCATTGAATATTACATGGGGAGAGAACGAGAAATCATTTATGTACTTGAAATGGTATACCAACAAATTGACTGAAACCAATCCTGGATCTCGTGTTGTTTTGGAAGTTGAAAATGGGACTCAAAAATTTCAGAGATTGTTTATCTGTTTCGGAGCATGCATTCGTGGATTCAATTACTGTCGTCCTTTGTTATTCCTTGATGCAGCCCATTTGAAGAGCAAATACCTTGGTCATATCATGGCAGCAACATGTCTAACCGGGAATGACGGTAATTTTCTTAAACATTCTATTTTGTTTCTTAGGATTAAATAACATGTTTGTTATTTAATCCTATACAAATGAAACCTAACATCATGCTACAAACCGATGAAACCAAGTTTAAAATCATCTAAACCTATTTTTTTTACAGAAAAATGTAATTGATATGTATGAAACCTTATTCGGTTTCATTGTTTTTTATATGCTCAGACATTTTTTCTACAGAAAAATGAGTTTAAACGGATGAAACCTTTTTCGGTTTCATTGTTTTTTTATATGCTGAGATTTTTTTTTTCTGTTATGTTTTTTCAGAAATCTATCCTTTTGCTTATGCTGTTGTTTCTTCGGAGAATGACGCCAACTGGAAATGGTTTTTGGAGAATTTGAAGCAAGTACTTTCTCCTATGCGTAAAAAGCTTACTTTTGTTAGTGATCGAGTTACTGGTTTGGTGAATCAAATCCCTGATGTATTCCCTGATGCTGCTCATGGTTGGTGTTATTGGCATATGAAGTACAATATCAATACATACTTGACGAAGTCCAGTAAGGTTTATAACAATTATGTGCTTGGGTTGTTTGAAAAATGTGCGTATGCTAATACACATATAAAATTTTCAGAGAACTGGAAGAATTTATCGCAGGTCAAAAATCAGAAGTTACAAGATTATCTGAGTAGAGCTCCGATTGATAAATGGGCAAGTTTTTATTTCCCGGGTCGTCGTTATGGTAGGTTGTGTTCGAATATTGCTGAGAGTTTCAATAGTTGGATCGTTGAAGAGCGAGAGAAGCCTATAGCCATTATGGTTGATGAGATCAGAGTGAAGCTTATGAATCAAATGTGTGTACGTCATGAGGAATGTGCAACATTATTGAAGTGGCGAGAAACTTTGTGTCCAGAGTTTGAAACTGAGTTGTACAACAACAAGATGCACGACCGTGAATACACTGTCACCAAGTCGTCGCAATATGTGTTTGAAGTTCATTCTACATTAACACAAAAGGTAGATTTGGAAACAAGAACATGTTCTTGCAACCTCTGGCGCATCAACGGTTTTCTTTATGCCCACTCTATCCGCTGTATCATGCTAAATGAAGGAGACCCGTATAAGTATGTTGAATTCTATTTTACAGTAAAGTTCTACCGTGAATCATATGCAAGACCAATCATTCTTGTTCCCACAGTTGAAAAGCCTACGGTTGTGTCTCAAAATCTCTTGTTCTTGTTCCTGATGCTCTACCACAACCTGGTCGTCCAAGGAAGAAGAAGAGAATTCCTAATACATGTTTAGTTCTTAATAAGAAGATGAGAACTTGTGGTAGCTGCCATGTTTTGAGTACCCATAACCGAAGGACATGCCCTGCGCGACAGATGTGAATTTATTTTGACAACAATTCGTTGACTTTTTCATTCAATTTTTGTTTAGACTACTATATGTTTCAATCTTCATATTTTATTATTCTTTTTTATATATTGTTTACAGTTAAAATTTCATTTTTCTCCAGGTCTTTCATGTTTTTTTATTTTTAGATTAAGTTTTTCAGAGTTACAGGATTTTTATAATTTGTTGGAACCAAAATAGGTTTCATAGTTTTGTCACATGAAAGACCTGTAGCGTATGTTTTTTTTATCTCTAAAATGATGAGACCTTTTTTGGTTTCATCGTGTTTTTTCATCTGGAATAAGATGAAACACCTCTAAGTTGATGGAACCCTTTTTGGTTTCATCGTTTTTTTTCAGCTGGAATAAGATGAAATAAAACAAACGATGAAACCTTTTTTGGTTTCATAGTTTGTTTTCTTCTGGAATAAGATGAAACAAAAATAAATGATGAAACCATTTTTGGTTTCATCGTTTTTTTCATCTGTAGTAAGATGAAATAAAAACAAATGATGAAACCCTTTTTGGTTACATAATTTTTTTTCATATGTAATAAGATGAAACATAAAATATTGATTAACATTTCTCAAAAATCATACTGTAATAAGATGAAACAAATCATGCAAAAAGATTTTCATCCTTGATTAAGAGAAAAATATCATAACAAATTCTATAACTTAAGAGTAGTGATTGACCAAAAGACTGATTAACATTGAATAAGATGTTTTTACGGACAACCATTTGTACTTTTATTAGAAACTAATTGATTAACATTGTTCTTAGTTTCAACCTCTCTTCCATGAACAGACAACCACCATGAGGTTTGACCATCAGTCTTCTTTTCTCGTCCACTTTAAGTTGCAACTTTGTCAAGGAGTATCTTGCATGCCAACTTTGGCCTCATATTTTGCACCTTTTGTTTTATGTGCTCTTCGGATGAAAAATTTCATTTCAAAAGGCTCTTCATGTAATAGCAAACATGAAGTCCACAATCATTCCTGAAATTAACAAAACAATATCTTTAAATTGAAAAATAAAAAAAATGATTAAATGAAAATATAACAATTTCTTTTATAAGTACTTATACATCTTGTTGACAACAGAAAGGGGTGTTCAAAATAAATTCTTTTGTTTGACTTGATGGGTCCAGGCAGAGCTTTGATACATGTTTTCTGAATGCTGACACCATTCTTTCCTTCATGCTTTCAGCACTTTTTTTGCATTCATCTTCAGTGGAGGCCATTGAGTTGTAATGAGAAAATTCTCCAGTCTCATTATCAAAGACTAACAATGTCCAGTGATATGTCTTTTCACTTAGTTTTGTTATGATTGGAACGAAGACATATTCTGGAGTGTAGTCCATTTAATCAATGAAAGCTTCAATCACAGTGTGGCAACTTTTACCGATTGAATGCATTGTATGAAATTCAATAAAAAAATCAAAATGAGTGCATTGTTGAAAATCAGTGAAACCTTTTTTTACAGAAAAATGTAATTGAAACAGATGAAACCTTATTTTGATGAAACCTTCTTAGCATCTCCAGGTGTATAATCCTGCATCTTGACAGGTGCTTGCATTCTCCTTTTATTTTCTTTCTTCCTTGAGATTATGTTACTCAATTTTTTATCGGGATTGATGTCTTCACCATCTTGTTTCTCACTGTCAGTTTCCGTCAATCCCAACTTGAAATGAGGCACATCATCTTCTAAAGCAATTACATCATTTGCCATGTTTATAACAGAGTAGTAGTACATGCCTTTACTACTTGGCTTTGATGTAGAAGTCTTGGTTGCATACTCGTCTTCCATTTGCTGAAGAATAGTTTCATCAATTGAACCTTGGCTTTGAGTTGACACTTCAATCTATGTCTCTGGCTTTGATGAAGAACTTTTTTTCACTTCCAGTTCTACTCTCTCAGGGACTCTGATATCTTCTATAATGTCTGGAGTCAATTAAGAAAATTCTATTGCACTCCTCAAGTTACTCTTCGTCAAAGAAGATTCAATTTGTTCAGCCACTTTTATATCTTCAATTTTGTTCGGAGTTAACTCCGAAACTTCTTCCATTATACTGTCCTTGGATTGCTTCGCTTTGATTTCAGATTCTACCTTCTTATCCACCTCCAAATCTTCAATTTTGTTCGGAGTTAACTCCGAAATCTCTTCAGTCTGAACTTCATGAGCTGAAACCTTTCCAGGTTCCACTGCGTCATGTTGCTTCTGAACATCTTCATGAGCTGAAACCTTTTCAGGTTCCACTGCATCATGTTGGATCTGAGATTCTTCATTAGCTGAAACCTTTTCAGGTTCCACTGCGTCATTCTGCTCTTGGACTTCTTCATGAGCTGAAACCTTCATGAACTGAAACCTTCATGAACTGAAACCTCTCTTCATTGAAAAGACAACCACTGCATCTATAAATCTTTTTAGGTTCCACTGCATCATGTTGGATTTGATCTTCTTCAGTAGATGAAACCTTTTTAGGTTCTACTGCATCATTCTGCTCCTGGACTTCAACATGAGCTGAAACCTCTTCAGGTTCCATTGCGTCACGTTGACCCTGAACTTCTTCATGAGATGAAACCTTTTCAGGTTCCACTGCATCATGTTGTTCTGTTTCTTCAAATATATTCATTACCTGCAATATTTATTGATTTCAGAAAACAAAGTATAGTAAATCAAATCAAAACAAAACAAAGTATAGTAAATTATCACCTCATCATTGTCAGACTTTTGTTCTCTATCTTCTTCAACCTCAACATTCACATCATCTTGTTCTACCATTGCATCCATAATTTTTATAGTATTGGTTATCTATTCCTCCATATCTTGTTCAGTGTATGAAACTGTTTCTGCTTCATCTCGCTTACGTTTATTTCTCACGTAAATCTTCCTCACTGGTTCTAGTTCTAACTTATCTTCAGCATCATATTTTGTGAGAATTGATTGATCTTCTTCCGGAAGCCCATTGTTACCGACACTTGTAAGCTTGTCAATCAAAATTCTTGCACACTTATATTTTTCC
Organism: Papaver californicum; assembly: GCA_023531435.1. Taxonomy (NCBI): domain Eukaryota; kingdom Viridiplantae; phylum Streptophyta; class Magnoliopsida; order Ranunculales; family Papaveraceae; genus Papaver; species Papaver californicum. Next base: position 7,380,410 of record JAJJMC010010614.1, on the reverse strand, counting down.
TTGTATGTGGTATCTTCATTTCCAGTTTCAACACTCACTTCATTTCTATCACTAATAGTCTCTTCATTTCTTTCACCAAACATCTCTTCATTTCTTTCAGAACCAATATCTTCATTTCTTTCACCAACCATCTCATTATCCTCTTCATTTGTTCCACCAGTAATATCTGCATTTTCCTCTTCATTTCCTTCACCATCTATGTACTCTTCAAACTGAATTTCCTCTTCCTCTATACGCTAGACCAAGCGTATTTCTTGTTCATTATATTCTAAAATGAAGGATCCCTGACGTTAACCCACATTCATCTGTGGAATACAAGAAAATTTATGATTAATAAGTTGGTATTAAATAAACTATGAAACCTTTTTTGGTTCCATAGTTTTGCTTTTTCATCTTGAATAAGGTGCAGACATTAAAAATTATAAACAAACAAGAACTGTTGTTGCTTTTACCTTGGAGAAAATTTCTGGTTTGTTGGAGAGATCATCAAAATTATTCACCAATTGCTTGCTTATTTCATCAAGGTTCCATCTAGCGAACCTTGCGTACATTTCGCTCTTATCTTCTCTCAAAGTGATGTTTGTCATCTCAGCAAGCCAATACTGTAAAAGACAATACACAATTCAACATTTAAATTAGTAATCAAACTCGGGAAAAATAAAAAATAAACATTTTATGAATCAAAAGAAACAAAAAGTAACTTACTAGTGGGTAAATGACGCAACCTGATACATCATCAACTTCTTCAGCTTTAATTATAGAGTCAATTAGATTTTTATGCAAAACATCATGCCAACACACTTTATTCATCTCAAATACTTGGTACAAGTATTTTGATGTCAGATTCTTCCCACCTTTGTTTGGGAAAATTTCGAAACCAAGAGATAAAGTACGGATAGCTTGACGAAGTCTTCAGCTTTGGTTTTATCTGCTGCTGTTTCCATCATAGCTCTGACAATATCAGTTTTTCTCATCTTCTTAGCTCCTTTAAAATACTCAACTTGAAACGTGTTCACCTTTTTCTTCAGCTCAACATCTTGGTGTATATCTACATTCTTCATCATTTGTAGACCAAAGATGACAGCGAACTGTTCAGGTGTTGTCCGTAGTATCGTATTCCTTGCTCTCATCAATTTGAAACAGTTTGGTTTATCACCCTTGACACTTCTATAAAATGACCCTAAGATCATCTGAATCTGCTCTTGTCGTTTTCTTTAATTTTTCTGCTTGAAGGGTACCATCGAAGAACGGTTTGAAGAAATGCCAGAATGGACATGCAACAAGTGCCTTCATGTGTTTTTCTTTAGTTTGTATCAATGCTTTTATTTTTGGTGCCTCTGTACACAAATGTTGTAATGAGCACCTGTATGGATCTGGAATATTTTTTTTTCCTGTTACAGAATAAGTAAACCATTAACACAAACAGAACAGAATAGGATGAAACCTTTTGGGTTCCATCAAAACATTCATTAAGTAAAAAAACACCACATTTTTTAGTCACAACCATATACAGAATAGGATGAAACCTTTTTGGGTTCCATCAAAACATGCATTAAGTAAAAAAACACCAACATTGTTGGTCACAAACATACACAGATTAGGATGAAACCTTTTTGGGTTCCATCAAAACATGCATTTTCTAAAAAACACCAACATTGTTGGTCACAAACATACACAGATTAGGATGAAACCTTTTTGGGTTCCATCATAATACCAATTAAGTAAAAAACCACCAACATTGTTGGTCACAAACATACACAGATTAGGATGAAACCTTTTTGGGTTCCATCAAAACATGCATTTTTAAAAACCCACCAACATTATTGGTCACAAACATACACAGAATAGGATGAACATTTTTGGGTTCCATCAAAACATGCATTTATAAAAAACCACCAACATTATTGGTCACAAACATACACAGAATATGATGAAACCTTTTTGGGTTCCATCATAATACCAATTAAGTAAAAAAATACCAACATTGTTGGTCACAACCACACACAGAATAGGATGAAACCTATTTAGGTTCCAACACAATAATTTAGGTTAAAACAGATGAAACCTAAACGTTGAAACAGATGAAAATCAATGAAACCTAGTTTCAGAAAAATGTAACTGAAACTAACTATGAAACCTGTAATTTCGAAAGAGATGGAACCTTATTAACCAAATACATCGATGAAACCAAAATCATGAAACTAAAAATCATAAACATGCAGAATATGATGAAACCTTATTAACCAAATGCATTTTGATTTTTAACCATAAACATTCACAGAATATGATGAAACTATAAACTTCAATTTACCTTTCGTAGATTCTTGTTTCTTAACTGGTGTATTGAGTTTTTCTTCATCTTCTTGTCTTGTTTCTTCACCATGTTTAATGATCTTCAGTGATTTTTCTTAGTCTTAAACTGTGACAGAATTGAATAAAAACTTCAGGTAGATTATGATGAGTTAAAAGTAGAAGACTCAATTCTACTGTTGATGATCAACAATCGTTTTAGAATCAAAAATTTAGGTTGATTACGACTCAAATTCTACTGTTGATGATGATTTAAGTGATGACTTTTTTTTCAGGGAGATTAATATGATGATTTTTGATATGATTGATGATGACGATGATGTTGGTTCAGGTGTTTTTCTCTGATGATGTTGAAACGATGAACGGTATGATTTTTGGAGATGGTAGATGATAGAAGTTAAGAGGGAAATAATGGCGTTAATCAAGGGAAGGTGGGCGTGCGTGGTTAAGTGGGCGTGAGCAGTTAATGAAGTTGGGCTGAATAATAAGCAAGGGTAATATGGACAGTTGGTTTATAATGGGTTTTTTGTGTTAAATTTGTTTTGTTGGGTTTTATGTAGTTGGATAGTGACACCTTTGGGCTTATAACACATGGCCTGTTTTAAATATACATTGGATCAGTGGTTTTGGAAGCGAATAATAAAAAAAAAGGTACTTGTGTAACCTAGTTTTTAATTGTGCACATTTGTAGACAACGCCCTACACTTATAATCTATTTGTAATATAAGTCGGAGATGCCTCTACCTATAAACAAAATAAAGGACAGCTAGGATCGACCGAAAAATACAAAAAATAGTTCGGAACAACCGGTTTCTATCAAGACAAACTCGACCAGGATTACCGAGTCTTAATAAATTAGGATTGACCTTAAATTAATTTACGACCGTTTTGAATTATAATTTGATTACATCTTTTCTAATTATAACAACTCTCAAACATTAACCTTAACCGGATTGAGACTAGATTTCCTAGCATATAATACGCGTTTTTTGTAATATATATACTAGGTATCACCTCGTCCTATAATCAGGTCCTAACCTTTTTGTAGTCTGCCAGTTTGCTAGCTTTTAGGGTTAGCGGGGACCTACGACCAAGCATGGTTGATAAGAGTATAAAACACATCATTTGAATATCATTTTCTTGTGCATTTCTGAGCTATTATTCTTGTATTAGTGTATGTTACGCTTGGTTTGTTATTTGTAGGTACCTTGGAGTCATATAACGTGAAACAAAGCAAATAGGAGCTCAATTCATTGTTTAGAGACATTGGGTGTCAATGGATTTGAAGTGTAGAAGCACGAAGGCCTTAATGTCTCGAATATAAGAAATTACTGAAGGCAGTCACACATTACACTAGGGCATCCAACTAATTCCAACTGATGACTGCTAAATACAGGCACAACATGTTATAAGGTCCACCTATGCTTCTTTATAACCTAAAACTAAAATCCAACATCGGGCAACAACATTAGTTCTTTTATATTTCATCTTCCAACTACTGCCAAGAGTTCACTCGGCTGCAACATGAGTTCAAGGGATGTGTATGAGTGTTTCGAATGGTTAGAACGACTTTTAGAAGTTGAGAGCCACACAGAACATGGGTAAGTGTTTTTTTCGTATTTGGACAAAGATTGGCCGAAAAAACAAGGAAAAAGAAATGGGTTATCGTCGTTCGAATTCAAATATGAATGGAAGAGATTAACAATCCATACAAGTTTTGTAATGACAAGGAACATTGATACAAAACTGTTGGAAAAACAGTGGATGAAAAATGAGTTTTAAATTTTTTATTAAAAATAAATAAAATATTGTGCCTATTTGGTTCGAGCTCTTGACCTATTGGTAACTTTAAATGTTCTTGTTTTTCCTTTGGTTTTTTTTGTGTGTGAATGAAATACTTTAGTCCCACATCGGGAAGTTTCCACTTCTTAAGTTGTATTAAGAAATTATATAAACAATCTTTTCACAACTTATTTTGATATCCAAGGAAAAAAAAGGTTTCTCCATATTTTTGGAGAGACCAAAAGAATAATAATTTTTTATTATCTTTATCAAGTTTTTGAGATTTTCCTTAAAGATTTTTTGAGTTGCCAAGCTCAAGTTGAGCATCTACTACGGTGCTAATAGTAGGTGTAATAGGATGTTTTATCCTGGAGGCATACATTATGTGGGGCTATAGCATTCACTTTTTGAGTGTAGTCGGACGTTAATGTCTTAAGGAAGCATGTTGAACACGTGACTCAATCTGTTTTTCCAAATTTTTGTACATATCTTGTTGTTGTTGCGGAGATACGAGGAGCTCATCCGTTTTGACAAATCACTTCCATTAAGGAGCTAAGTATCAACAACTTTTTTTTATTTGATTTTCTTCATTTTTGATTGTTGCACCCAACAATCTTAAGACATTAGTTTTAGTAATAATCATAAACAAATGATCGATTTGTGATTCGTTGACGTTGATATTATATTGGAAAACCAAGGATGTTAATGGTGAAGTGAAAAAAAAAACTGAGTTTTTTGGTCAGCTGTAGAGTTCAGGTATAACTCTTAACTTATAAGGAATTTAGATGAATCCTTTTAACCAAATATACTAGACACCCTGATAGTTACCTACACCAAATTTCAGAATTTTTGGAGTTGTAAATTATTTTTTAGATGTTTCACAAAACTGAGAAACGTTCCTGAAAAATTCAGGCAGAAAAATATTGTTGACTAAATTAGTTTTTCTTGTGTAACTATGAATTTTTTAAAATGGTGATTCAAATGAAGTTTGTAGATCTAGATTTTATATTCAAAACACATATTTAATTTTTTTGGTTCGGAATTTTGACTTGTGAGATATGGTGTCCGCAAAAATGTTGCTCATGTCTGTCCAGAATATCAATAATTGTATCAAATCTCTAGATTAATGTGAGATCTTGTAACCATTTATAGTGGTACTTTGTCACTTTGGATGAAACATGAAAAACCGGTACTAGTGAGTATTTTTATAATAGACTTGAGATTTCAATTCAGTTGAAATATAACTCTCATAAACAAATTAGAGAAAATATAAAAATAATTGTTGTGAGTTAAAGTGATAATCTCTTATACGTGTTAGATTAGTATCACATTGCTAATTAATAATGAGATATTGAATCATATGTGTATCAACAATGTGTTATATTCTAACCACTTTGATTATATATGCTTTGTGTAATATCAATGGGCATGAATCACATGTTTGGTTAATAATTATATATTCGTTGTTATCTTCTATTGGAAATATGAGATAATACACTAGTATTCCATAGTGAGGTATAAAGTATCTTTTATTAACTAGTGTTACAAGAAGGTGAAATGGTGAAATGTGCTTGAATTGATATGTAACTACACAAAATTGTTTCGGTGTTTTATTCCCAATTTTTTTCACTTAATAATGATTGTGCTGGTATAATGTGGAGACTTAAGTAACTTGATTTTTATATCTTGGTAATAAATATTTTGATAAGATGTGCACTTATAATATTTTGATAATTTGATATTACCTATGTCAAATGAAAGTATCAACCAATTTTTTGAATCCTAGTTGGCCAGAAGTTTTATCATCTCAAATTGAATGATAGATTAAGTGTTAATCTGTGACTACTTCTATTTATTCATTGTGTGCTTATATCCTCGGAATAGAGAATTGTATATTCAAAATTGAATGGAAGAATTGACATTCTTACTGTGTTAAGTAACTTACTTTTCAGTGGAGATAATAAAAAGAATTGGTTGGTAAGTGCCAGAACGTGTGCTCTAGAAAAGACATGTTTTGTCTTCTACCAAGAATGGAAAAGATCAATAGCATTTTCATGAACAACTTAACTATCAAAATAGTTGAAGAAATAGGTAAATGATGTGCAAGGCTTTTCAGGTATGGACATTAATCAGATTATGATATCATTTCCAATATGTGCATTGCGATTTTATTTAGTTGCCAAATGTTATCTACCTAAGTTACCATTAGATGTTATACTTAGAAATACGGTCTTGTGATGATTTGATTAACATAATAGAACCTGACAATATTATATAAAAGTGAAAAATCGCCAATGAATTGTGAATGAATACGTGAGCATGTTAAATCATAATGTTGGTAAAGAGTACCATAATCTGATTTTGTGATGTGTCTTAATTAAATGAAACCTAAAGGACACACAATTATTGATGTTGATAAATTCCAATAACTGTGGGGGAGCCTTATGCCTCAACTATGGGGGTATAAGATGGAAACAAGTGTTTGTTTGATTTCTCAAGTAGATTTATAGAAGACCCTAGACTTATATGTGTCCTACCATGTAGACCTCAATTGTGGGGGTTTAATGTGAGAGTGAAGAGTCGACTTATTTAGGAAATCATTGCATATGATCACCAGAACTGTAGTATGATAACTTATAAGTTCCGAAGTTAACAACATTTGAATAAAATAAATTTTATTGTTGAGGAGGTTGAGTTCTCGACAACAGTTTTCTGTGGTCTGGTTCTCACACGAGATAGAATAACCCAGACAGAGATTTTACTTTGTGAAATTGTTTTTAGAGAATAAAGTGGTGATCTCTTGGCATATTTTCAGATGGCACTAAAATTACTACGTCAGACATTATTTTCCATTATTGTCAGTATGATACATTAGATGGATGTTGAGGCAGTATACTAAAATGGTTAGTCAAAGGTGGATAAACCTTAATGGGTTGGTTAGCGCTAGGGGGTAAAGGTACAAACTGATTACACCTACATATACTTGACTTGAACCAAGCAGTAAATCATTGGCCTAGCAATATTGTTATGTGATGATAATGATTTCTAGTGATGTGACACTAAGAAATTTTTTGATAAGTGTATTTACACTAAATCAATTGAAGGTGCATATGTTTAACATGCCTTTGTTATGTGTTTTACAAGAACTTAAAAATCTGTGTTGTTTAAAGTTTAACATGAAACTAAAATGTTGTTGACGTGGTCTAAAGGACCAGAAGGAACCAATTTTTTTTTGGTTATATAGTTTCCGTCAAATGTGTTTAATGTGTGTTGTAAAGTAGGTGTGCTCTTGGAGAATCACAGGGATGCTCTGATCATGGTACCAGATAATTGGGATGCTTGAGGTACATATTTAATTTCAAATATGTGATATATATGGCACTAACCTTAAGAGGAAAATGCAATGAATGTACTAGTATTTAGTACACTATCTTGTTTATGCCTTTATATTATTTGCAACCACTCAGAAAATATGTGATGTTTACGATTTGATTGAAGGACTAAGTTGTTTTTGACATGTATGATCTAAAGGATCAAAGGAACCAGAAGAAATTCTGACGGAAACGGTCTTTGTCAAACTCTATGCGTTTAATGTATGTTGTAAATGTGCAGTGAATTAGGTGTATAGATATACCTGTGATCCCAGAAGAATTAGTGGGACGATCTGACCAGATATTTACAGTACTAGAGGTATACTTTAAATTGTGTATGTGCATGATACATTACACTGACCTGAAAAGATGTTGTGATTTCAGTCTTTGGAGAGTCTTAGCCTATGTGTGCGTCCTCTTAAGTTGTACAAGTAGTTGGAAATACTCCAATAGACATGATGAACTCGAATAAGATGAAATCAGAGCTTGTTTTCTTAAATGAATGAAATCATGAGAAGAAGTTGAATGGGATAAATCCTTTTTTGGAAGGAATTCCTCTGTGACCGAAGCCTGTGGCCACTATTGCTGAAACTTAATTGACTATGTGAATCTAAAGTAAATGAACAATGGAAAAGTCTAGACAAACTCGGAGAAGGCTAATTCGTTAAGAAAACTACTCTCTAATAAAGTGATATTTGTAGACTTAGTGAAGTCAAGAGAAAAAATCAGTGGATCGTTTGACAAAAGGATAATCTAGAGAGATAGTTTGTTATTGCATCGAGGGGGATGAGACTTAAGATCATCAAATAAAATTTCCATGAAGGATACTCAACCTTGCTTACTGGAGATCCCAAGATCAAGGTTTCGAATGAGACAACTAATTTGTGGTGGGTTAAAGGAAACACTATCAGAGAATTTCATTCTATGTCCCTTCCCTATGGTTTAGACGTGATAGTGTGACTCCATATGAAGGATGAATTTTAGTAAGTCTTAATGAGTTATATAGTTTCAATTTTAGATTGAAGTGGTGTGTAGGAGTAACATTCTTGATAGAATTCACCTATCTGAATATAGAAGTGGGCCGCTTCCTATGAAAATTGAGCTTATTCTCTAAAGCATTCTGAGAAATGGGATACTTGCTCAGGGAAAAAATGAGCACAACCGCACGAGCTTGAGAAAAAACTTGGAGATATCATGTGTGGTGGTTGTGGCGAATTACACCAAACGCTAACAGTTCAAGGCATTGAGTTCACTGTCTCTAGCAAGTAGTTCCAGTAATCTCTCACTAAGAAAAGTTTCAAGACCTCATGGACACCTTTGCCAATATGGTATTTCCTATTTTCTATGTGATTTTTCATTTTTTATCGAGATTTAATTCATTTTGAGAAAATGAGTTTATGTTCTTCGAATTACTGATACTTAGGACTTAAGGGTCACTAAGGGATCACTGGATCATTTTCACTTTGGTGAACGGAACCTTTAGTCCCATTATGGGAAATTAAAGATGAAAACTCTTTATACTATTATGATTTATACAATCAATAGTATGACCCTGGGGTCAACACACTTTTGTGTGAAGGGGAGGACATTGGAGTGACTAGTATGACACACGCACAGTCCATCTGTTCAGTCAGGTCAGGTCGTGGTATTAGTTAAGGTGTTGGTTTACCAAGATCTATCTGTTTTTTTCATGTTTTACCGAGGTTTTCATTCATGTAGGGATTGTTGGAAAACAATGGTTGAAAAAGGAATTTTAAATTTTTTATTAAAAATAAATAAAGTATTGTGCCTATTTGGGTTCAAGCTCTTGACCTATTGGTCACTTTAAATGTTTTGTTTTTTCCTTTGTTTTTATTTTATTTTTATTTTTATGAATGAAACACTTTAGTCCTACATCGGCAAGTTTTCACTTCTTAAGTTGTATTTAAGAGATTATATAAATAATCTTTTCACAACCTATTTTGATATCCAAGGAAAAAAAGGTTTCTCCATATTTTTGGAGGGACCAAAAGAATAATAACTTTTTATTATCTTTATCAAGTTTTGAGATTTTTCTTAAGGTTTTTTTCTGAGTTGCCAAGATCAAGTTGAGCATATACTACGAGTGCTAATAGTAGGTGTAGTAGGGTGTTTTATCCTGGAGGCATCCGTCCTGTGGGGCTATAACATCACTTTTTGAATGTAGCATGGAGCTAATGCCTTAAGGACACCGTTTTGAACACGTGACTTACTCTATTTTTCCAAAGCTTTGCTACATATCTTGTTGTTGTTGCGGAGATATGAGGAGCTCATCCGTTTTGACAAATCACTTCCAATAAAGATCTAAGTATCAACAACTTTTATTTATCTGATTTTTTGCATTTTTGATTGTTGCACCCAACAAAAACTTGTGGAATTTGAGGAGGATTTGAACGACTAAACTTAGCCGAGAAGTCGTCCATGAATATAAAGCTTTTGCTGTTGTTTTAAGTGATGGTTAATGGTTTCTGATGAATGTTAGAGTCCTGGTTTTTTTTCGGTTAATTTCCAGGGAAATGGGGAGTTTTAGAAAATGATTGCTCGATACATATGATTAACAAATGTTCGATAAAATTCCTAAACTATAAGTTATGTCTTATAGCAACCAGTTCACGCCTATTCTCTTTGCTGATGCTCTAGCAATTGTTCCAGTGAATGTTTTCCAAGGGTTTAGAAAAATTTTCGAAGCCAAGAAAGAAAGAGAGAAAGTTGAGATGCGATATTTTGATTTGGTTTCAAGTTTTGGATTTCCAAGAAAACAATTATGGAAAGTTTGTTGTTGTTGTTAGTTTTAATGGAGTTGAATAGAAGACATGTGAAAGAAATTTAGAATTTGATATGGATTAGGAAATTGGCCTTATGTGTGATCCAAGTTTCCAGCAATAACTTGAGATGTAAAAAGCTTACAACCAACAGAAGAATGAACCTCTCACCGTTATTTTCACCACCAACATAGAGGAACTTTTTCTCATCTTCAAAACCCTCTTCACAGTTCGCAACCACCACCATCCACAAACACAACAACACCTGCCTTCGATAGTCCACTCTACCACATCTTCATAGTCCAAGCCATACAAACCTATAACAACTTGCATCGAAGACCACACCACTAGACAACACAACAACTTTACCTGTCCACACCATCACCATCATACAACCAACAACAAACAATTGTCATACACACACCATCAACGGATTGGGCTTTTTATTTATGAATTTTCTTGCATCTTGAACTCTCTAATTTTTGTGTTTGATTGTCAAGAACATAAACCCCATGTGTAGCTAATTTGCATATTGATTAGGGATAATCTCGAAACTACATAACTTGGATTTTTAATGAATATACGAGTTAATTTATCTTTTAAATATTATTTTAGATCTTGTCTTTTACCGTATTTATGACCATGAATTTTTTTTCAAGTTGTTTAAGTTTATAATTAAATAGCTTGTTTTCGATACTAATGCTAGATTATTAAGTCTTATTTCGTAATTGTTAAGATGATTTAATCACAAGTAGCAAAGCATCAACGTTGCAAAGGGATTTTGTGGATTTTGATACGCAAATGACAACCCTAAAATTAACATGTTGAAATTATGATCATGTAGTTAGGATAAACCTGACTCACGAAACATACCGGTTGATTATGTTACGTTAGAGAGCTTATTCAAAGTGGCTTAATTGGCTAGAAACGAATATAGAACTTATTTTATAAAGTGACTAATAGATTAGTTGATCTTATAACTTGTCTAGGGTCTTTGGTTACACTTAGAGAGTTTATTTTAGGTGGTTCACTTGATTAGAATCCGCTAGAGAACTTATTCTATGCAGTGAATTTATGAATCCAGAGATTAGTTGAGCTTATAACTTATCTAAAGTTGTTAAAAAACTGAAATTATTGAAGGCTACACGTGTATGATTAATAATATGTTTGTTCGGTAATGGAGAATGATTCCTTGATCAATTCTTTCGCATAATTTGGTTACAACTATAATTTTCAGAACTTCTACATTACAATAATCTTAGTTAAGAACACTCTAATAACAAATTTTGCTCAATACCTCCCTTGTGATCAAACCTGCTTATCCTTGTACTACTTGTTAGCGTAAGAATAGTAGAGAAATATTATTTGTAAGTTTGAGACCTCAACAAAATTGGCGTTGCTGCAGGGGAGGCAGTGCTAGTGTTAAGTTGTTATTTTTATTTTTAGTTATTCTTTTTTCTTTTAGTTTCAATTTAGTTTACTAATTTCGTTTTCAAGAATATGATGTTCAGGTACAATCTCTTTTGTGAATGCTTAAAGAGGGAATACCAAGTCCCGTTGGTATACATCTTCGATCATGCACTTTACAAAAAGACTTCATTCGAGTAGTGAACACTCCATTTCCTCCTTGTATACCGTGAAGGGAATTCGCAGACTCAAATGTAGAGGAAGAACATTAAGCAATGGGTGACCGTACAACCAAAGACTCAGCTTCTCACCAACTAGATATGAAACAATGGTAACTATATTTACATGTGAGATCAAGCTAGGGTTGATCTGTGAACTTCCAAAGTTTCATGGAATGGCTGATGAAGATCCAAATAAGCATCTTATGGACTTTCATACCATAATCATGACCATGCTACCAGCTGAGACTGACTCAGATGGTGTCATGCTATGAACTTTTCTTTTCTTCTTGGTAGATGCTGCCAATACATAGTTTTACTATTTACCTCCTAGTAGTGTCACGACATGGAACGTTTTGAATCTTTTTTCTTAGAGATATACCTTCCTGCATCAGATAAATGGTGGGAAAAACACTGTACGAGTACTGAGAACGTTACAAGAGATTGTTGGCCAACTATCCACATCACAAATTAAGCGACCTATTGATAATCCATTATTTCTATGAAGGTCTTCAGCCGAGTGATAAAAACCTCCTTGACACTGCAGGTGGTGGTGAACTAGTGAACAAGACGATAACAGAGGCAAGAGAGTTGATTGAAAGCATGGCATCAAATTCTCAATAATTCTCGAACTGTAAGACTGAACCACTTGTAATGAGATTTAATGAACTTAGCAAAGTCCCCGAACGCCGTCAACAAATAGGTAATATGGCAGCAATGATGTAACAAATTGCAGCCGTTGTAGTACCATCTTCTTTAACTATTGAAGACGGCAATGAACAAGCTAATGCTACCTTCCGAAATCAGCAAAGAAGGTATGATCCATATTCCAACACTTACAATCCGGGATGGAAATATCACCCCAAAGGGAAGGGAAAACCTTATGAATTATATTTTGTTACCCCATAGAAATATGGGACGAAAAGTCTCTTTTTTATGATGATCTCTAAGAAAGGAAATCAACAACTATGTGAGGATGTGAATGTTTATTTACCTTCTTAGCAGATCTACAATCAGCACCACTCTCACAACGAATAAAAATGTATTCTTCTTATTCGTCTTCGGCTTCAACTATTGATGATAAACTTCTGAAATTCATAGATCTTTGATAATTTTTAACAATTATTCCTAAATTCTTGTTGCTTGAAACTTCTCTATAGATTTTTTACCTCCCATGGCCTTATTGAATAAATACAACAGAAATATACATTAAGGCATTATAATTACTTTTTTTATCTTGTTTTTTTAATTAAAAAGATAACAACTACAAAAATAATGAAATTGAAATTAACATGGCCATGGGGATAGGACTTAAGCCCCCGATTCTTCACAACTTGTATTTCCTTGGTATCGTATAAACTTCAAAAACTTACATTTTTTGCTTTTTCTTTCTTTTTCACTTTGTTTTGTCTTCAGTTTTGATATAGAATCTTGTTACTCTTTTTGTTGCTTGCAAACCTTGATTGTATTCAACTTTCTTCGTGATTTTGATGATGCTCCGCTTGTTGATGATGATGTGTTTCTATTGCTGCTTTGTCGAGAGAATGGTACCAACTGTAAACAAGACTACAAGATAGAGTTAGCAATTTTGATTACACCCTCATGATTGACAAAATTAGATTTTAAGAGATCAAAAAAGTGCTAAAGGGGTGCGAGGTTGGGTAGCTCATCATTCTACGCGGAATTAGCGTAGGATGACACACACTCTAAAGGGGAATTTTTAGACAACTACAAAAAATTAAAGGTCTGGTGCGTCGCTTGATGTAACAATATATAGTCTCCACTAATGATTGATCATTTCTCTAATACTGTATTATTTCTGCACCTAATTCGCCACCGGCGGTTTAAGGCCCTTTTTGTCGGCTATTGCCTCTCAATAACTAAGAAACCCGAATATAGTTCTCTAATATGTGTAAGTTTTGTGATTTCGTTAAGAACTCCGTATGTAAGCTTAGATAAAAGTATATTAAGTAACTCTAAAATCTATAAACGCTAGAGGTTTTCATGCAAATATGTACAAAAAGTTTAAAAATTCTACCTTGAAAAAGTGAATAGTAAATATCTATATGCTTAATCACTCCCCTGCACTTAAAACTTTACATTGCTCTCAATGTAAATTGATTTCTCCAATGTAAAATCAAGGTGGAAAATTCCTAATATGATATGCAAACTATAAAAATAAATAAAAGAGATAGATATACGAAACCGATGGGTTGCCTCCCATTCAACGCTTAGTTTAACGTCCTCAGCCTGACCTTCTAGTTATTGTTCGTACATCAATAATCTGAAAATCTGGGGATCCGCCCAGACAATAATCTGCAATTCTAATAACAGCTTCATACAAATGTTATCATATAATAGTACTAGTGAAACCATTATCAGAAAGAAGTTACCCCCATACTTAGTTCTTTCTACACTTAGAAGTGTATATATAACATAGAATTCGGGAACTTCTACAGGTTTCTCATGGGTAACCTGCATAGTGTTCGAATCAAGCATATCTAATGGTAGATATTTTCAAGCAAAATAATCTGTTAAAACTTTGGAAGAACACAACTCCAATCCTAAGTGAGGTATTCTCCTAAAATTTGGGTTCTCTAATACAGTTTTCTTTCAAGCACCTAGTTTTCTATCAGCAAGGTTAAGTCCACCGATTACTCTTAAAACAACTAAAAAACCCGAATGTCATTCTCTCGCACTTCTAAGTTCAATTGTTTCGGTAAGAACTCCGTATGTAAGCTTAGCTAGAAGTATACTAAGTGACTCTAAAATCTCTAAAAGTTGAAGGTTTTCATGTAAATATGTACAAATTTTTTAAAAATTCTACCTACAAAAGTGAATACTAAAACTCTTAATGCTTAATCACTCCCCGCACATAAAATTTACATTGTCCTCAATGTAAATTGACTCGTCCAATGTAATATTCAAGGTGGGAAATTCTTACTAATTATTTGAAAAGATAATAAAAATAAAACTAAAAATTAAAAGATAGAAATACAAAACCAATGGGTTGCCTCCTATTCAATGCTTGGTTTAACGTCATCAGCCCTACTGTAGACATTCTTGCTACTGCTTACCCTACGTCTAATACATTAGTATGAACATATGAATGAACATCATTAGGGTACTGAATTGCTTCAAAAATATTAAAACAACTCTTTATTTTCAAACTCCATAGTAAGGGTTTCTTTATCAACATCAATCACGGTTTTAGCCATTTTCATGAATGGTCTCCAAAGTAACAACGGAATAGACGTGTCAGACCCGCTATGTATCTCTAATACGTAGAAATCGACTGGAAATACTGACTGATTCACCTGCATAAGCACATCTTCAATAGTACTTCTAGGGTATACATTAGTATGATCATCTAGTTCAAGAACGATATAGGTCTCTTTCAAATGACCCAATATCAAAGATTCATAAATAGATACGGGCATAACATTAAAAGATGGTCCTAAATCAAGCTATCATTTCCAAACCTTTTGTTACTAATCACAACAGGTATATCAAAACTACCAGGATCCTTACACTTGGGTGGGAGTTTCTTTTGGAGGATAGCTGAAACGTTTTTCCCCCACACTCATAACTTGTTACCGGTTAGTCTTTGTTTGTTGGTGCATAAGTCCTTTAGAATTCTCGCATGTTTGGGGACTTGTTTAATCGCATCTAAAAGTGGAATATTCACATGAATCTTCTTGAAAATATATAAGATTTCCTTATCTTGTTCCGCATTTTTGGAGTTAGCAAACCTGCGAGGAAAAGGTAAAAGAGGAATATAAGTAGAAACAAGAGGTTTAGAGTTTTATTTAGGTACCTCGTCGGTTTGGGAAGAGTGAGTAATCTCTTTCTCCAAAACCGGCCCCTTAGGGTCTTTGTTCTTCTCAACATCTTCTTGTTGCACAGTTCGTGTACCACTTCTTAATGTCACAAGGTTGAAAGTTTCCCTCGGGTAAATAGGTTGAGAAGGGAGTTTCCCACTATTTTGTGTTTCCAGATGATTTAGTCTACCGACCATCGTGCTCATCTGAGTATGTAACTCTTTATCGCACTATGAGTTATTTGCTTATTTTTTCTGCATCAATAACGTCATATTCTTCATCAAAGAAAGCATCTCTGACGATTATGAGTTCTGAGCTTGTTGTGGAGGTTGCACATGTTGTTAAAACCCATTTGGATGATTGAAAATGTTCCTGGAGTTGCAACTTACTTGCTTGCATAATCAAAATTGGGATGATCTCTCCACCATGGATTGTAAGTGTTGAATTAAGGATCAGATTGTTGTCTATGATGATCTTGGAATACTGCATTCACTTGTTCGGCCCTTTTTTCATAAGAGGGAATGATCACTGCAGCCATTTGATGCATTATCTTCTCCATATAATTACCAATTATATGCTTTAAGTGCGATGGAGATAAAAGCGGCTTTACCCTTTTACTCATTGACACACCTCTTGTGTTGAACTGCTGGGCGTTTTGAACTATATTCTCAATCAATTTTGTAGCTTCTTCAATGAAAGGGTGAAGCCGCTTGATAATAGATAAGATAAATGGGAGTTAGGGTTTAGGGTGGAATAATCTTTCAAACTTAAAACGATTTCCAAATTATGGGCGAGATAATACAAAAAAGTCTTGCCGACCAATGATCTAGTAGCACACTTATAATCTCCATCGTTGTTAGTAGCAACAGAAATAGGCTGATTGTCGTTGTTAAAATTTAGCAACTACTTTTATGTGTTACTAATTAGCAACCTCTCTAGCTCTATTGTTAATTTTGGTTTCTATATGCTAAATTTGGTGTAGTGTTAGTTTGGGAACACAACTTCAGAATGGCTTCTAAAACCAAAAAAACTAACTTTTTATGAAGCAAAATATTTTTTTTTATGAGTTTTAGAATTGACTTCGGCTTCTAGAGAAGTAGAAACAATAATGTGTTTGTTATCCAAACACCCTATTAGAAATAGGACGCAAACCATCAGAACACCATCTATAACAATATTGGATAAAAATAAATAAAATAAAATAAATTATGTCCACCAAAATTAAAATTATAGGTGTAAGTGCTTATGAATGTTTTCAGAAACTCATGAATAAGCTAGTAAGTTTTTCCTAAACTTTCTTTATGTTTTTCATGCACATGATGTATATGTCAAGACTAAAAAAGCATCCACGAAAACCAACAAATATGCGGTTACAATTTCTTCTAATTTGCATGATCAAACTAAGAAATATATAAAAAGATATTTCTTAGTGTTTGAACTTGTATATGTATGGTCCGAAAAGTTTGAATAGATAAGCAATTAATAGTATAAACTTCTTACGATCGATCGAAAAATATTTGTATATAGAAAAAAGATCTATAATTTACCAACTTTATGGATGTAGATTCGTCTATTCTTTGTATCTAATTATTATTTGGATTACAAGACAATCAAACCAACAAACGTAGAAAGACTGTTTAGTGCAAATACTAAGGACAACAAACCAATACTAAAAAATATAAGGATTTAATTTATACATAAATAAAAATAAAATAGTCAATTATGTTTTGAAAAAATAAAATAAAGAATGATCCTAACAATTAGTTAGGGATTAGAGCTACGTGTGTGATAGCGCGTGTTGTAAAATGATAAACAAAGAAGAAATAACAATATGAAGATAAAAATGTGAGCTTTTATTCATATGTGTATTTAGAATTATAAAGAGTTAAGCCTTTATTTATATGTATAGAAGATTTGATTCCCAAGTATATAGAAACTTAATCTTAGATACAAGGACATCTTAGATAGTAAACTTAGGTTTATAACATCTATTATATTATATTATAGAAGTTATATTACGTAAGATTTTTATCTCTCTCCACTTTGACCTGGTTCAACTAAGTCACTGGTTGTGAACTAATGAAATAGAGTGGTGAATCATGAGCTCGAATACTTTGTTTGATTAGGAGAATTGGGCCAATTACAAGGTAATCGGATTACTACGCTCTCAATTATCCTAACTAAACACGTTGTTAGAGACGAGATTCACTTGGATGTAGTTTTCACTAATGGGAAAATTAGTCTTAAGCCAAAAAAAAAATCCAATTCACAAGCCCAAAATATTTTCTAGTTATTGTCAGACCTATAATTATTTGAAATTATGAAAAGATAGGAAGAAGAAACAAGTACCCTTAGTATGTTCTACTTGTATTACAAAGAAATCTCAGGGTTTTTTTCACTCCTCAGTAAAGTATCTGCATAATAAGTTCTCTTTTTTCAGGGGTGTATTTGGCAAGCAATTTTGAATATAACATATCACAAAAAAAAATGTTCCATGGAATTTTACTAAATTTTATCTCGTTGAAAATCTTTTAAAGAGAATTATACAATGAGTATAAACAACAATATAAAATTTTGATTTTTTATGAAAAAGTTGGAGGTGATTGTTCTTTTAGGCACAAATCTCGAAAAATGGATACATAATCATTATCCAACCACCATAAAGGATACATAACAGATGTAGACACCACAGAGGATGCATAACACATTATGCAGCCATATTTTGGTTCATGCATCCAATAATTTGGTTATGCAACCACTAAAACGATGTATATGCCTCAAAAATAATATTCCAACAAAAAAACGTTCCTTGGAATTTCACAAAATTTTATCTCTTTGAAAAACTTTTAAAGAGATTAACACAATAACTATAAACAACAATATCAAATTTAGATTTTTTACAAAAAAGTTACAGGTGATTGTTCTTTTAGGCACAAATCTCTAAAAGTAGATAAATAACCATTATGCAACCACCACAAAGGATATATAATAGATTATGCAATCACCACAAAGAATGCATAACACATTATGCAGTCATATTTTGGTTCATGCATCCAGTAATTTGGTTATACAACCACTAAACGATGTATATGCCTCAAAAATAACATCCAACAAAAAAATGATGTATAACGCGTTATGCCATTAGTTTACTCAATTGCGTAACAGGTTATGCATGCATTTTTGTAGCTTCATATCATATTATGCAGCCATTTTTTTTGTATAATGCGTTTTGCAGCAATTTTTTCAGATGTATAACAGGTTATGCATCAATTTTCTCAACTACATAACAGGTTATGCAAACATTTATGTGGCTATAACACGTTATGCAGCCACTTTTTGATTTATTTTAATTTTAACAAAATAGTTGTTGCATAATGCGCTATGCAGAATTTTTTCTCGGATGCATAACATGTAATTATGCAACAAATTTTTATAGTTGCATAACATATTATGCGGCCATTTTTTTTTCAGTGCTAACAAAATAGTGTCTGCATATTGCGTTATGCATCCATTTTTTCAACTGCATAACTGGTTATTGATAGGTGAATAATCTACACGGTTTAGTGTCAATTCCATACTTGTTTTAGTTATATTTATTTCATTATACATTGTATTACTCTTGTTTTCTATTTTATCTCATGTTAGGACGATTCAACCAAAAGAAGTGGAAACAACTTTAAAAGTGCTAAGGAAGTGAAGAGCTACAAATGAAGAAAATTAAAGAAAAATTTAAACTCATTCAAATCCAAGGATTCTTCTCACCATATAGTAGATAATTCAAATACGAATCCTACACAAAAAGAATGAGGTAACTCCAAGTTCGTATGAGGAAGTTATGAGCAAAACCGTGAAACCAACTTGGATTTGGTATCTGTTAGGCCTTATAAGATCTGCGCGGGAAGAGAAAAAAGAAAAGCGTTTTGAGCTCGCATTTGACGTGAAAAATTAGGATTTTTGTTGGTTTCTGAGGAGGTTAAGTCTCATAGTTGGATAAGGATCAAAAGGAGGTGGAAGAGTTTAATGAGATTAGGTTTGTTAGTTGGATAAGAGGAGGTTACCAAAGCTTATATAAAGGAGAGTCTAGATACAATTTTTCACACAATTTCTCCACAGAAAAGAGATCAAATTTTGGTTTACCCCTTTAAAGGAGGAAACTAGGATATTTACTCCTCTTCTTATTCTTCTTTATTCTTTTCTTGTATATTTTCCATGGGTTTTAGTAAATCCATGAGTAGCTAATTCTTTTATTGGTTGGAGATGTAATCAGAAGTTCTAAACATGGGAATCAATCTGGCTGGTTAGTTTTAATTTTTATTTTCTCTTTTTATCGTTCATGTTCTACTTTTAATATCGTCATGTATGATTGAATGTGTGTTTGTTGAGGATGCATACCGAGTGAACACATATTCATATCTAAAGCTAAACTAGGATTTGGAGATACGGAATAGTTGATAGACCCGGTTATAAGTAGCATAGTGTGATTACTAATTGTATTCAAAACCTTCATGTAACTGCATGTAGAAGCTTGACCTATGTTAAATAGAATACTCGCAGTACTTCTATTTCATTGATTAGCCTAATTCAGAGAACCTAACACTCTTAGAGGATTAAACTTAACAGCACGTTGTGTTAGGTTGTTCACTAAGTAGTATTCAAAAATTCATCGGTACGGTATGTGATGACATAAGGAATTTACCGGAATATGCTCTCGATGGGGTGCTCTAGGACTATTGGTATGAAGAGAGAGTGGATGTTGATTCTAAAACATTGATAAACATGTTTGGTGATGGAAGATGAAACATCTGGCCAGTTTCTTTTTCTTTTTTTTTTTGGTTCACAACCTTTATTCACTTTGCTTTTATTTTCTTTTGTTAGTTTACATTAATTAAAAACTCAACAACCCCCATTATTTTGGTTACATAAGAAGTTAAAAACAAATAGCAATTACACAGCTTCTTGTGGAAACAATTTTTACTAACGGTATATTACTTTTTAAAATATCTTAATTAATTTATACGCAAACGAAATTAAAAATCTATTTATCATGCTCAAGAGAAACACCTTATCGATGCTTGAGGACCATCATATGCAACAGTTACACATAGAGGATTAAAATTTGAGCATTGCAGCTCTACCCGATGGCTTGGAGGCAAACACATAAAGTCATGTTGATTACCCTTGTTGATCCTTGATTTTGGTAGAATAGTATCTGAAATACAAAATATACAAATATTAATGACTAAACTGCATTACTGAAGCACATAACCAGCAGTATTTGAATATCAACACTAAGTATATCAACTTGTATATGTTAACCACGTAACGCAATGATGGTAAGTATCTCTGCACAGAGGCGCATCTATTAGTGGGGTGGGACCCACCCAAATTTATCCCTAAAAATGGCACCTTATATAGCTAATATGATCATTTCTGAACACCACATTCAAAGAGAAAAAAAATATAATCTTATTAATTGTAATTCACCTAAATTAAGAAAAACTATTTAATGTTATATGGTAACATTGCCTAATACTAACAAAGGAAGCCGTGCGAGAGTAAACTTAGGTTTTCCTGCTACCCAGAAAGGATTTACCCTGTACAACCAATATTCGTTGCCGATATATACTTTGAGTTTGACTTAATTAAGGGAAGTAGTTAGTTGTGGCATGACATAACCAAGGTTGTAATAAGAGAAAAATTACAAGTACAAACATCAATTGGAAGCTGAGCTTGTCACTGAATTTCATTTTATTACCTCTTTACCAGCGAGCTTCTCTATAGATCCTCTCTAACAAAGACATATCAGAAGAATGCATGTTGCGAAGAAGTAACTCCATTGCCAAGATCAACGGGCAAGACTGGTTAAGGTGCAAAAAAATAATACAGTAATTCATAGTGCCCCACCCAATTAAAATTCTAGCTACGCCACTGTCTCTGCGTGACATAATATTGTCACCAACAGTTCAGTCCAGCAGGAATTCGTAAAATTTTCAAGGTTATTTGTTAATTAGTCAGAAGTTCACTGGAAAATGATTGTTGGGAAATAAAAGTAGGGCGACACGTGTAAAACGATTAACGAAGAAGACAGTGAAATTAAGAAGAATGAGAAGCACACAATCAAAGCCGTATCGAAGGATCGAAAAAGGACAGATGTGAAAGACTGAGTAATCTCTGCATGATCGACACATAAGATCGGGAAAGTAACATCACACTGATCGAAACAGATAGCATTAAATGCTTATTGAACGGGAAAGTAAGAATAATAATGAACGTGGAACGAGAAAGTAGAAGTAATGATGAACGTGGAGCGGGAAAGTAAGAATAATAATGAACGTGGAACGGGAAAGTAGGAGTAATGATGAACGTGGAGCGGGAAAGTAAGACGATAATTACTTTTATCATACATTTGACACATATGATCGGGACAAAGCTGATTCTCAAGGAACGAAGAATACGTGTTAATCATGCAAGGTAACGGACAAAAAAGCAAAAGGCATGACCTGTCAATCGTATAATCATCCCGATCCAAAGATAATAAGGAGAACGAAAGAGGGTATCGGGACAAGAGGGACCCACTAGATAATATATAAATAGTAGAGAGCATTCAACAGAGAAGGGGTCGGAAAATTGAAGTGAAGAAAGACTAAGGAAGATTAATCAGAGTAAAAGGAAAAAGATCATTAGGTATGTATACATTGTGTAAGGTTAAAATTTACAGATTCCACTATGATGATTCATTTTCTTGATTTAAAAGATGATGGATTTTTGACTGTAATTTGATCAGATTTATGATCTGTAAATGAATGGATTATTAAAAAATTTCTAAAATCATTGGTTTAAAAGAGGATTCTATGTATCAAATTGTAAGTTAAAATCTTTATGTTTACTGTTTTTTTTATCAAATCATTGGTTGTTAATGTCAATGGGAATTTTGGCATAAACAATTTGGCGCTAGAAACAGGGACTGGGTTAAAGGATTTATCCTACCTGTTCATGAAAAATGGATTTATCTGTTATTTATGTATTTCAAAGGTAAAGAAATTTAGTAAAAAGAATTTGGTAGTTTTATGTAACATTTTGGCTTAATTTAACTTTTCTCAGTAAGTGATTTTTTCTGCATAATAACCTTTATGTGATATGAAAAATGGAAATGGTATCTCATTGAAAAGAAAAACTTTTAAGTTTGAATGAATCTGTTTAAATGTTTGATTTTCTATTTTTTGCAACTTAAAAGATTCATGGTAAAAAATACGAATTATTTAACTAAAAGTATAGATATATTTTTAAAAGATCATAAAACTAGTTTTTGTCATTTTCTTTATTAAATAATTTGTTGAGAGATTATTTGGCTAACTTTTAAAAGATCATTAAAATTCAAGAGAAGAAAGCAAATAATCAACAAATCCAGAAGAAATATGTCTCAAGAAGCAGGCTCTGGGAACCAAGACAGTAATGATAGACAAAGTTACAGACAAAGGGAAGTTGAGAGTGATCCAGAACAACAACAGTGATGTAGGAAATCATTCACCTATCTATGAATTAACACCAAATACCGTATCTCAAAATCAGCCGTCACATCATGAGAATTCAAGAAATGATGTAAATTATCTTCAAAATCTGATGAGAGAAATGAATGAAATAAGAAGAGAACAGAGGGCCAGTCATGATAAAATTGAATTATTAACCAGAGAAAATCAAGCCTTAAAAAATGCAATTCAACGTGAGCAAAGACAGGCTGTAACCGGATCACGAAGTCAAAAAACAATTTCTGGAAGGCGTGCACCCAGAAATGAAAGGGAAAATCAAGATCAGAGAATGATGTTAGTAGGATCATCATCACGAGCAAGGAGGCAAAGGGAAAATCAAGAAATTCAACGTGCACAATGGTAAAAATGTATGGAAGCGATGGAGCAAATGAAAGAAGAGATAAAAGGATTAAAAAATAAAGAAGGGGGAAGAATAGAAGAGGTGTTGAAAGAATCCAAGCGCACACCGCTGGCTCAGCGGTTGACATGTGTTCCATTGCCAAGAGAATACAGTATCCCTGTATTTGAATGTTATGATGGTACGAAGGACCCGACCTCACATTTGAAGTATTATAACCGAGTGATGTCACGATAGGACGGACATGAAGCAATAATGTGCCGATGTTTCCCTTCGAGTTTAACAGGTTCAGCATTGTTATGGTATGATAGATTGCCAGAGAGTTCCATTGAATGCTATTCACAATTAGTGAGGAAATTTCTTGAAGCTTACATGTACAACAAGCCCGTTGATTCGGGAATAGACAGATTATATTCCCTCACATCGTGGCCAGAAGAAACGATCCGGTCTTATATAGCCCGATGGCATATGGTTTGTCAAGCAATTGGAGATATTGACTCAAGTACAGCAATAAATCATTACAAGTGGGGAATCGCTGACAGGAAATGTTATCTTTTTATTGAAATTCATCGTAACAATCCCAAGACCGAGGGACAGCTCAGAGAGATAATAGAAACATGTGCAAGATTGCAAGATGTGCAGGAACAAGGTACGAGAAGTAATTCACGAAATCAAGGAAACATGGAAATGACAAATTCAATTGAAGTATCACCAGAACAAAAAAAGAAATTCCCTCACAAATCAGAACCAAGGGAATCAAAGCGCCCACGGCAAGGGGATAATAAAAATTTTGTGCAGCGATTTCAAGAAAGAGTGTTCACAAAACTCAATATCTCATATTCTGAATTATTCGAAATCATAAAAACTAAACCATATTTTCAATGGCAATCAACCTGAGTTCACACAACGTTCAAAAGATTATTGTGAGTACCACTGTTATAAAGGGCACACAACAGATAATTGCAGGAATTTTATTATGCTGGTACAAAAAATGATAGATGCAGGAGAGTTGAAAGAATATATTCAAAGGACCGAACCAATAGCAAGATCCGACAAAGGCAAAGCAGTGCATATTCCATATAACGAACACACCATTAATATGATACCATTCTCAGAAAAAAGAGATACAGATATGAACGCTGCAATTAATAAAAAGTTGTGTAAAAGGATTCGAGATCATGAAATTTTTAAGGTATCGGGAAGAATAGCGGAAGCTTGGGAAGACTGGATGGCATCCCCTTTAACTTTCTCAGCACGGGAAGTAAATCAAGAAATTGAGATGCACAATGATCCCTTGGTCCTTACATTGCCAATGTCAGGATGGAACGTTAGAAAAATTCTTATGGATGGGGGCAGTTCCTTGAACGTATTGTTTCATGACACATTTTGCAAAATGGGACTCGCAAGAGATCTTAATCCCATTCCGATATGTTATTTATTGGTTCAATGGAATGGCCTCAAGACCAGAAGGAGATATAGATTTGCAAGTATCTGTTGGACCGATTAACATCTTAACAAGATTCAGTGTAGTAGATGCTCCATTTCCGTACAATGCAATAATCGGGAGACGTTGGGTACACCAGTTGAAAGGTGTAATTTCCACTTATCATCAATATTTGCGATTTCCAACACCGCAAGGAGAAATGAAGATCAAGGGATATCAAGATGATGCGAAGTTTTGTATAATGGCGGAGGTAAGAATGCATGAAAAGCGGGAACAACAACAGCGTGAAAGGAAGAAAAACCGTAAGATCGAAGCAAAGGAAGAGGAGATAAATCAATACTTGAAAAGAAACACCGAACAAAAATCAACAAATGAGTTAGGAGAAAGCAGTAAGAGTCAAGAAAATTCAACAAGTCAGCAGTTCGAAGGACCCTCATAGCAATTAAAGGGAACTCCAACTTCGATCGGGAATCCAAAACCAATTTTCACTTCTGTAGAAGAAACTAAAATCGTAAATATTGGAACTTCAGAATGGCCTAAACAAGTGTGAATTGGAACATTGATGAAAGAAGACATGGAGCAAAGTTTAATCAAGCTACTTCGTGATTTTGTAGAAATATTTGCATGGAAGATGGAGGATATGACCGGGATAGATCCGAGTATTGTACAACATGAATTACAAATACGTCCCGATGCTATACCATCTCGACAACGGATACGAAAAGTTGCACCGGAGTATCACGATCCAGTCGAAAAGGAATTAGCAAAGCTTCTAAGTGCAGGATTCATTCGAGAAGTGCGATATCCAACATGGATTTCTAATATGGTGATCGTTCCAAAAAAGAACGGTACAGTAAGAATCTGTATAGACTTCACCAACTTAAATAAAGCATGCCCAAAAGATAGTTATCCACTTTCCAACATTGACCAGTTGGTAGATGTTGTAGAAGGCCATGAGGCATTATCTTTTATGGATGGCCAGTCGGGATACAACCAGATTGCACTTGCTGAAGCATATCAAGAACACACAGCGTTCTTCACTCCCCGGGGGTTGTATTGATATACCAGGATGCCGTTTGGATTACGAAACGCGGGAGCAACATATCAACGATTGGTTGATGCAATTTTTAAACCTTGGATCGGAAAAATATTAGAAGTTTATGTGGATGATATGTTGGTGAAAAGAAAATTATCTATCGACAATCTACCAGACCTCACTGAAATTTTTGGTGCATTACGAAAATACAAGATGAAAGTTAATCCGGAGAAGTGTACTTTTGGTGTTACTTCGGGACGTTTCTTGGGTTACTTGGTTACAAAAATTGGAATTGAAGTTGATCCAGCAAAGATTCAAGCAATAACAGATATGCCATCACCCAACAGTATTAAAAGTGTACAGAAATTAAATGGATGTTTGGTTGCTTTAAGCAGATTTATTGCCAGATCATCAGAATGGTGCAAACCCTTCTTTGATATACTCAAGAAGAAAAATAAATTTGAATGGAACGATCGATGTGAACAAGCTTTCCAAAACATAAAAAAACATCTAGCTACATTGCCAGCATTACAGAAACCGGAACCTGAAGAGATATTAACTTTGTATACAGCGGCAACGGAAGATGAAATCAGCGCAGTGATGGTGCGTACTAATGAGAAAATAGAAAAACCGATATATTATATCAGCAAAACCCTTAATTCGGCAGAAAAAAATTACACAAAAATCGAACAACTCATCTTATCATTGGTCTTTGCCACTCAAAAGTTACGTACTTATTTTCTCACACATTATGTTCGTGTCCCGAGCAAGGCACCATTACAATCAGTATTAAAGAATACAGGAAAAGTGGGAAGGATCGCCATATGGAACACCCAGCTAGAACAATTCAACATCATTTATGAGTTGCAAACCGCACAAAAATCTCAAGTTTTAGCTGACTTCCTTGCATATTTCCCGATTGAAGAAGAATATGAAATTCAAGGTCCAATAGATGGGAAAAAAGAAGTTAACTTATTTAAAAACTTTTTATTAAATTTTTTATCACATTAATAATTTATTTTTTATCTATGATTAAAGGATTACCAGGATGCGAGGAAGAGGACCCACAAGATATTCTGAACTCAACAAACTCTCAAAGGTGGGAAGTCTTTGTTGATGGGTCCCGAAACAAAGAAGGAGCAGGAATTGGCATTGTGATTACTGCACCAATGGGAGGAAGAATGACACATTCATTTCGTCTTGAATTTGAAGAACATACAAACAACATAGTAGAATATGAAGCTGTGGTTCATGCTCTAAAACTCATCATCGAACTAGGAATCAGCAATGTTCGACTCACAAGTGATTCACAGTTGGTAATTCGACAGGTCGAATTAAAATATCAAACACTTGATGTAGACTTAGCACAATATAAAGATCTTGTTCAAATTTTAGCGAATCAAATCCCAAACATTATTTTTCGGCATCTATCCCGAGACAAAAACCAACATGCTGATGCACTGGCATTCATTTCCTCCATGGTAAACGACCCTAATATCACGGAAATAAAAGTCGGAAGGATATATGAACCATCTATTCAGATAAGAGCACTTCATAACATATAAGAAAATGTGACAGAAGAAATTAATAATCCCGCAATACAAAATGCCCCATCTATGCCTCAACAAATAGATGATCAACCAAGTGAATCAGATTGGAGGATTCCGACTCATCAATATCTACAAGATAACATATTGCCTTCCAATTCTAAAGAAGCAAGAAAAATATAACTCAAATCAGATAATTACCAGCTTCGGGATGGAATTTTGTATCGTAAATCATTCCTCGGGCCATTATCCCGATGCCTATCACAAAAGGAGGAATTCAGATACTCAAAGAAATACATTATGGAGATGCGGGAAACCACAGTGGAAGGCGTTCACTCGCATTAAAAGCTAAAACCCAAGGCTATTATTGGACATCCATGCTAAAGGACTCAGAAAACATGGTACAAAGGTGTGAAGAATGCCAACGATTCGTAAAGAAAATCAAAGCACCTGCCACATAGCTAAATTTTGTACTCAGTCCATGGCTATTCGCAAAATGGGGGTAGATATTGTTGGTCCGTTAGTTGAAGGGACCAAAAAGAGAAAATATTTAATAGTGGCTACCGATTATTTCACCAAGTGGGTAGAGGCTAAAACATTAGCTCGGATCAGAGATTCCAATGTGTTCACATTTTTATTTGAAAATATCATATGTAGATTTGGGATTCCAGCAGCCTTAGTTTCTGATAATGGACAACAATTTCAAGGAAAAAAGATTGATATGCTATTTGAAGCATATAACATTCAGCAACACAAATCCACACCATTCTATCCCCAAAGTAATGGACAAGTTGAATCCACAAATAAAACAATTGCAATAAATCTGAAGAAGACATTGGATGGATATTACAAACATTGGTGTGAACAGTTGCATAATACATTATGGGCGTATCGCACCACAAGAAAAGAATCCACTGGAGAGTCACCCTTCCTTCTCACATATGGGACAGAAGCAATCATACCAACAGAAGTCATTCTACCAACAACTAGAACAGAAGCATGGGAGAAAAATCTAAATACGGATTTAATGTTACAAAAGTTGGATCATTTGGAAGAAAAACGAGAAGTGGCACTCCATAAAATGGAGAATTATCAAAGAAGGTTGGCACGGGATTATCACAAAAGGGTCAAGTCACGAAACTTTGTCCAAGGACAATATGTTTTACGACAAATCCCAGAATACCATCGGGACAAAAGTGCTGGAAAGTTCGCACCAACCTAGGACGGTCCATATGTAATACAAGCATCAACGGGACAATGATCGTACTATCTCCGAAATATGCAAGGAGACATGTTACAACATCCTTGGAATGCACAATACTTAAATCTTTATTTCCATAATTAATAGCACATCTATGGTGGCCAACACAGGTATTAAAGTCTTTATTCAATACTTTATTTAACAATAAAATTCTTTGTGAGTTTATACTTACAATAAAATTCAAATCCAGGAACATCTTATTCTGGAAAACGCTATGATTTGCGACATAATCAAAATTCAAATCCAGGAACATCTTATTCTGGAAAACGCTACGATTAGCGACATAATCAAAATTCAAATCCAGGAACACCATATTCTGGAAAACGCTACGATTGGCGACATAATCAAGATTCAATTACAATCCTAATACCAAAGAGGTAAATGTCCTTTTAGAATTTTAATAATTCAGAAGTTCTAATAAAGAAGGAATACTTAATTTATGGTTATCATTTTCAGAGTACGTTCGGGACCAACCCTGTATCTTACCCCTGGCCCAGGTTTGTTTCGTATGTGTGGGATCTCGAATTACATGTTTTGAGGTATATACACTTCAATCCATTGTACTCATGAAACAATATGATTAACCTAAAGATTTCATAAATATCATATCTTATGCAGGGACAATATTCAGAGCACATTCAAGCAAAAAAGTGGAAAACCACAGAATAATGTTTTCAACTACAGTAAGTCAAACTTCAAAATAACAAAGGATCGGGACACAAGAAAAGAACAAGTACAACTAGGCTTCAGAGTTGGACCGTCGGGGCGGTTGAGGAGGAACCATCGGGACGGTAGCACGACCATTCAAAACAGAAGGGTCGGCTTGAGCACGATCCAAGGCAGAATTAAATGACATTGCAATTTTTGCCTTGGCATCTTGTCTTACCCAGATGATATAAGCGTGCCTATAATCAATTTCTGATTGAAGATCTTTAATTTTTTGCTGATCCTTCTCTACTTTTTCTTTTTAGTACTTAATTCCTTTAATAGTTCATCAGATCTTGATTGTACTTTTATAATTTCCTGTTCATGAGCTTCGCGTTTTGAAGTTTCAGCATTCAACTGAGATTGCAAATCCTGAAGCTTGATTGTATTCAGAGCCACATTTTTCTCTGAAGCCTTCAGCTCTTCAGTAATATTTGCTATCGTGTTATTTGCAATATTGAGTTCAGCTCCTGCTACTGTTGCTCGTCCATTGGCTTCGTTGATTTTCTTTTCTAGCACTGAAAATCAGAATGAATATCAGATAAACCATATAATACCTTCAATGAAACAAACATGTAACTCAAGCATATACCTCTAGCTACAGACTTAAACTCTACTTCTTTAAGAGTTAAAGTTTTTAGAGCTTCTTGATATATGGATTCAGCTCTGTTACGTCTCCAAGTATTCAACTCAATACTATCGGACAACTGTGCTAATTTCCCCTTAACCAGTTCCATATCCATATTTACTTCTCTTGCATGATTGTTCAACTGGGTCATCCTACGCTGGAACCTAGACAGGGATTCCAAGTCTCCCTCTGATCCCATAAATGAACTATAGGTTCGTACCCAATATAAGTACGATCTAACCTATAGAGGTACGAACCCAAAATATGATACGAACTAAGAGGTGAGGAGCAAACCTTGATTCTGATCTTGAAGCTTTTGATTTTGATCCTCAAAATTTTGAAGTTGTTGCTATTGATGTTGTTGTTGTTCTTGTTGTTGTTGAAATTGTTGTTGAAGATAGTTGTTTTGCTGCTTGAGATTTTCAATTTCTTGCTGCAAATTTTCATTTCCGCGCTTTGCCTTCGTTACTTCATTCTTGAGCATCAGCTCCATCATTATGGCCCGAGCCTTGTAAAATTTGTACGCTGCAAATGTGCAATCGGTACCATATTTAAGCTGAGCAAGAGCTTGTTGTGGAAAAGAATACGATGGACCCTCTGCTACAGTCAGAACTTCATTTAAAGAAGAAGGAAGACTGAGTGAGTACGATTGATCGAAATACTCGCTTTCGAACCAAGCGTCCCGAGTATTCTCCAGTGGAGCAGCACCGAATGAAGTCCGCAGCCTAGCCATTGAAGAACTATCATATTTCGATGGATCGTGATGTGCGAAAGTATTCAAAAACCCTTTAGAAATAAACCACTGAAAGGCTTCGTCTTCTTCACCAGCAAGAGTGATTCCCTCATCCTCTTCAGAGAAAGGCCATTGAATGGAAGGTTCAGCATCCGGCATGTCAACATCGCCACCATCAGCATGAGCGGCAGATTGAACTAATGTCCCAATGGGTGCATTTGATGTATGAATGACTCCAGGAGCATTTTCATCCACAAGGGGGCTCAGGACATTAGGGACATCTATAGATGAAGTGCTAGGAGCTATGATTTCAACATTTGCTTCTTCAGAAGTCTTATTTCTCTGTTCTTCTACAACAACATCAACAGCAACATTTTCTTTTTCAATATTTTCTTCAACGGTAACATCTTCGTTCACTTCTTCCATATTTTCTTCTTCAATAGCAATATCATCTGCTTCTTCTTGAGGTAATCCAGTAAAAACTGTTATTGTACCACTACTTGGAGCAATTGGCTCTATGTCAAAGTTAAAAGGAAGGGGAGAAAAGGAATCATAGATGACGGTGGGAGCAGCGTTGGTAGGAATAGTTTCAGAAATGGATTGGGTTATTGAAGGCTGCTCCGAAAAAAGAATTGGTTCCCCCATGCTAACAGGAACAGCATTCATGATAACGTGTTGTCCCGACACTTCTGCTCGGACCGAACCTTCAACGTCCTGCCCCGCAGCAGTGATAAGAGCGGAACTGTTTTTCCCCTCAACAAAATAATCTCTAATTTCCCCTTCCTCTACTTCGGAAGGTACCATGGTCTTTTCAATTTTTTTTCTTCTTATAATCAAACTTATAGTCCTCAAAATTTAACCGCCAAGGACAATAGCTTGGGAAACGATTACGAAGTCCTTGAATTTCATCTTTGGAGATGTTACCGTAAATCCAAGGACCTTCAATTACAATTGGAGTGCGATACCACTTATAGTCATGATCCTGACGAATTCTTTCTTTTGTGGGAAAATCAAGTTTGGTATGGGGAATAAGTTTGATTTTGGGATCGTCGACTTCATGTAATAAGGGAAATCCCGAAAGACACTTGCGAACAGGGCTAACGCTCCACTTCACGTAATTCTTCTTGGTAATACAATCCCCATATGTAGTATGAAAATTTTCAACGATATAACTGCTACGTTCTGTAAAATATGGAACGTAGCAAGTAAGGTTAGTCTGCCCTTCGCTTCGGAGACTACACTCATCAAGGATACGCCACCAATTTCCATTGTATTGAGTAATGGATCGAGCAAGTCCATGAGGAGAATCACCACGAGTTGCAAGGACTTGATATTGAAAAGGATTTTCTTCTTCGTATAATGGGAGACGAAGTCCGGCCTCTAAAGCACCAACAGAAATTAGTGAACTATTGGGAGAATAGTAAAAGCTTTGCATCGCTCCTAAAGTTAATACATCAGTATTTTTGTCATAGAACGAGACTTTAAATCCTTCAAGATCATATATTCTCTTAAAAACCTCAATGTTCATCGACCGGTAACTATAAGTTGCATGAGACCGCTTATTCCTGGGGGCAGGATTAGCGGCTGTAGAAGCCTCAGGAGCTGGATTACGAGCAGGCCGAGACACATCATATCTAGAAGAAGGAACTCTTGAAGATCTTCCAGATTCGTGGTGATCACCAGCAGCATTGGGATTTCTGGAAGACATAACATTTTATCTAAAAAGAAAATTTCAAAGGATCAATATGTGAAGGAATCGGTTCAATCATATCTGTTAAAAGCTAATCATGGTTAAATATTAAAGTAAGATACTGAAAGTAAAAAATCCTCAACATACCTGGAGAAAGAAGATAAACAATTACTTGATCAAAGGTAAAATAAATGTGATTGATGCTAAAAGCTCCTGAACAGTTGGGATAACGAAAGTATTTGAAAATTTCAAGGAAGATAAAGAGCAGCAACTTTAAGAGGTAAAAACAGAAGTGGAAAAGACCGTATCGTATTTAAAGCGAAGATCCGACTTATAGTCAAGTCGCCTTCCTTTCTTTTTTAGGGGGTCTCTTTCTGCGAGTTGCAACACTTTGATGTTATTTAGATTTTAGTAAGAGTACCCAATTGAATTAATAAAAACCGTCACAATTTGAAAAGGCATTAATCAAGGCAAAGATTTGATTTCCTCGAAAAAAGGGTAACTGACACAAACGTGATAATAGAAGTTACTGCTTGCGAAAAGTTCGCATAACGTGTGAAAAGAAGTAATGATAAAACAGAAGGTAATAATTGTTCTTATACTTTTTTCAAAACCTTGGATCGACCGTTAAAAGTTTTTGAAAAAAGAAGAAGAAGGGGGCAAGTTGTTGGGAAATAAAAGAAGGGCGACACGTGTAAAACGATTAACGAAGGAGACAGTGAAATTAAGAAGAATGAGAAGCACACAATCAAAGCGGTATCGAAGGATCGAAAAAGGACAGATGTGAAAGACTGAGTAAATCTCTACATGATCGACACATAAGATCGGGAAAGTAACATCACACTGATCGAAACAGATAGCACTAAATGCTTATTGAACGGGAAAGTAAGAATAATAATGAACGTGGAACGAGAAAGTAGGAGTAATGATGAACGTGGAGCAGGAAAGTAAGAATAATGATGAACGTGGAACGGGAAAGTAGGAGTAATGATGAACGTGGAGCGGGAAAGTAAGACGATAATTACTTTTATCATACATTTGACACATATGATCGGGACAAAGCTGATTCTCAAGGAACGAAGAATACGTGCTAATCATGCAAGGTAACGGACCAAAAAGCAAAAGGCATGACCTGTTAATCGTATAATCATCCCGATCCAAAGATAATAAGGAGAACGAAAGAGGGTATCGGGACAAGAGGGACCCACTAGATAATCTATAAATAGTAGAGAGCATTCAACAGAGAAGGGGCCGGAAAATTGAAGTGAAGAAAGGCTAAGGAAGATTAATCAGAGTAAAAAGAAAAAGATCATTAGGTATGTATACATTGTGTAAGGTTAAAATTTACAGATTCCACTATCATGATTCATTTTCTTGATTTAAAAGATTATGGATTTGTGATTGTAATTTGATCAGATTTATGATCTGTAAATGAATGGATTATTAAATTTTTTCTAAAATCATTGGTTTAAAAGAGGATTCTATGTATCAAATTGTAAGTTAAAATCTTTATGTTTACTGTTTTTTTTTATCAAATCATTGGTTGTTAATGTCAATGGGAATTTTGGCATACACAATGATAACGCCCATGTTACTAATACTTTAGACAGTAAAAGAAAAAGTACTTTCTTGAACTCATTTGACATGTTATGGTAATGCCACAAACATAATTATAGGAAAATACAAAATTTATATAGTAAGAAACCTGTACATATATAGTATTTTGTCCCACTTATGTTCCAATAGTGCAGAAGTTTCACGTGCAACATCCTCAATAACTCTTATTGCGGAGACGTCTAGGTATTTCTCTGCAAATCTCTTAAGTAATGAGGAAGTTGCTGGTGAAATTTCTGATGGTTTAGAACCACAGAATTGCCATCCGCTATGGCTCCAATGACAAGATCAAGAGATAACAATGAAGAAGAAAATAATAACAATTCAATACTATCATAACAGAAAACAAATATTTTCAACTATAAGCACAACAATCCCATAACAGAAAACAACAAACCAAAAGCACATCTGAGAACAAGTTCTCACTGCAGAATTTTCTCACTTCTTAATCACTAAGATCGCATTGAATTGATTAGCATATAAAGGTAATACTACCTCCGTTTCAGGAAAAGAGTTACTATCACTTTTTCAAATTGGCCTATTTTTAGGTTAAAATGAAAAAGTGATAGTAACACTTTTCCAGAAACGAAGGGAGTATTAACAATGTAAAACAAAAAAATCAGATAAGCTAAAAAATCAAAGGTTAAAGAAATTCAAATCGATTATATGGGTAACAAAGATCTAGATGTCCTGAATCCAAATGTGATCATAGATTTTCGATTAAGATAAAAAAAAAAAGGTAGATAGATAAAATTTTCAGTCAAAAACCTTAGAAAAAGATTTGATTAAGATAAAAAATAGGGAGATAAATAAAATTTCAGTCAAAAACCCTAGAAAAAGATTTGAGATTCTTTTTTGAAATTTTAATCTCAAAATAGAGATCAAAATTAGATTACGAAAAATCTTTACTACAATAATTATTTGATTAACAAATTGAGTTGTAATCAGAGTTTTAAATTTTTCGAAATCATAAAAATTATTTTTCATGAACTTTAATTCGAATTCGAAAATTTAAGAATGATAGATGAACCTTATATGTGAGATCATCTATGTTGATTGAATCTTCCTATTCAAATGTTGATGATGATCATCTTTATCGACTCTTCCTTTCGATTTCCAGAAAATTTTCAAGAACGCAACTGATCTCGCATGCCAAAACCATTGCCTGTGTATATGAAAAGGGTGATACCCGAGTTAAAAAACATAAAACTTAATTTTTTTTTAAACATGGGCTTGACAATATGATTTTCACAATATATGGGTGGATTTAAGGGTAAATTTTTTGGAAAAAACAGGCATGACTGTAGTTTTCACTAATTATAATTATGTAATTGTTATTAGGCCTTGAATTCAGGTGTGTGCGGCCATATACATATAACCTGGGTTTACCTTATAGTCTACAGGGACTTAAATATATGTTATATGTAATTCATATCTTATGAATAAGAGTTTTATTCACCTTATCAAGATTTTTTACGAGACAACATATGCGTGTCCTTTTCTGTTCTAAGTTTTCTTAATTTAGATTTTGTTCCTCTAGGTTTTCCTAGCGAAGTTTTCATGAGGCAATTCTCTTAAGCACAGTGACCATTAAGAAGAAAATTATATATGAGTAACTACATCTGAAGAGCTATATTCAAAGAACTACACATGAAGTACTACTCTTAAACCGCACAAGGAAGATGCTATAGGGTCTCGGGCCTATTTATGAGCCCAAGGCTATATAGAGGCTTAAATCTATGTTATAACTTATATACAATTCATATTAAGAGTTTTCCTTTTACTCGAGATGCAAAAATGTGGTTCCAATGAGATAACTTTTTGATAAGATGCCTTGAAGCAACTTATTTTCTTGTAGTGTGAGGATCAACGTACGTAATAGGAAGGCTTGGGTTGTACATTTGGCGACTGCAGATTTCACTAGTGTGAGAACTCAAAATCATAGACCACAAACTCAGTAACATTTGTTTTTATCATGTCGGCCTATAGCCACTGTAATAGCAGCCTATAATATATGGCGGGAATAAACTGTCATTTTTAGCTTCATAGATTGCACTGCATTCTGAAAAATGAAAGGCTGGCAAGTCTCTGACAATGACATAGGCATT
Source organism: Papaver californicum (assembly GCA_023531435.1). NCBI lineage: Eukaryota > Viridiplantae > Streptophyta > Magnoliopsida > Ranunculales > Papaveraceae > Papaver > Papaver californicum. Next base: position 7,344,071 of record JAJJMC010010614.1, on the reverse strand, counting down.
CAAATTTAAAAATAAATACACGAATTAGATTGTTCAAGAGCAAGGAAAACAAATGACTGAACACCATTAACAATCCCAGCCAAAATCAAGTATGGGGAATTTAGAATCTAGCTCGAAGTCTAGCTGCTTATTTTCTCTCAAGAGACTGTTTCAACTGATTGATACATAACAGGAACATGAAGAAAACAAAAACACTCTCTCATATAGGGATCCCGAAAGACTTCTTCAATTTCTCAACCTCCAGGTAAACCGTGGAGTATGGGAGGAACTCTGAGAAATGGGTCTTGCTCAGATCATTTATCGCAACTGCCAATTTTGGGATCTCCAAGATTTCTTCATGGGTCAGAGTTCGGATGTATCTTGCTGGATTTCCAGCCCACAGTTCACCAGAAGGAATTCTTCGACCAGGAGGAAGAACAGAGCCAGCTTCCAAGATTGAGTGGGTCTCAACCAAGGAACCTTCCATAAGGATTGAATGCTGCCCTATGATACATTCTGGCTCGATTGTGCAGGACCGCAGGAGACTGTATGCCCCAATAGTCACAAACCTCTCGATTAATGTTTCAGCAGGTAACCCTAACAGGAAAGGCAAGTCTCAATAATTGCAGAGTGAAAATAGAAGAATGTGAGAGACTAATAGATAATGCACTAAACAACCACGGAAATTTTCATATAAAAATTACTAGAAAATTATCTGACTGATGGTTGCATAATCCCAGTTTTGATGTTTATAAGTCAAGATATGTCAACAAGAAAGTTAAATGTTGTGTCCTTTTCATTACTTCTTCGGCCTCGCTTAGTATCCTGGAAAAATTTACATGAAGCAAATGAGACCTATTACTGTAGTTGTCTCACTGACACCTTCAAGATGTCAGGCAAATAGAGTGTCAAGGATTTTCAGCAACTTTAGATGCTGCATAACATTACTCCCCTTTTGACTCTTTACTAGTTTCCAAATGCATAATAAAACATTGTGTAGCTTCCTCAACTCAAAAGCAACTTTTACTGACTTGCACCATGCAATTTTTTCCCAAATACCAAGGAAATCCTTCCTACTTGAAACAAAAACAATAATTTCTCAGTGCATGCATTCCACAACCATAAACTACAACAGCAACACCACCACCAGCACATCCATCAAAACACTGCCACCTACACTAAAATGAAAACCTACCTTGTTATGTTTTATCTTTAATCAAGAGGTTTGCTCTACAGTTTAGTCTTAACAGCACTACCTACTAATTTCCTCATCCTAACTAAACTATAGCAGAAAAATTCTTGGTTTTTAACCAAACCACAATCTTGAGGATAGAAATTAGTTAGAAAAAATTCTTGGCTTTTTAGTCTTAACTGACCTTTACAATATGGTAGTTAAGATGTTTATGATATTTCAAACTGTCTGTCTTGGAGAAAATAAAACATTTATATGCTCGCATAATATAATGCTTCATATAGATGAGATATACAAGCTGCACAACAAATTAATCAATAACAACAGTTGACAAAACTTCCAGCTCAACAAAGAAATAAAGGAAGCAAACTTGACTAAAACTCGATAGAACATGATTAAGAGGAGCCACTAATAAATCTCAATATTTTGCCACAAAAATTTATAGATATATATTACCAGAAGCTTAACAAAGAGCTCGACAGCATTGAAATACTTTAGGTCATCCCCCCCTCCCATTCACTGGTCAATTCGCTAAAGAGCATTTCACTCTATCAGCTTCTTGCCTCTATCCATTTAATCAACAATACAAAGTAGATCCCAAAAACTTAACTTAGATCTATTGGAATTTAACGCAGGAACTGCACGATCACGTTTGTGGGCTTCACTTCACGATTATCAAAGCCAACAACCGAGATGAAGTGAAGCCACCAAAGTACCGTGCAGTTTGAGCATTATATTCCACTATAGTCTGCTATTTATAGATTTCATAAACATGTAACCAACCAAACAAAATTCTATATCAAGATTAGTTATCACATCTAGGGTTTGCATTCATACAAGTCTAATTTTTCCCCAAATTGAAAAACAAAAAACAAAAAACAAACAAGAAATTAGGTCAAACTGGGAAGACAAACCTGTAGGAGAAGACCAAGCAGCATGAAGAACACATCGTTCTTGAACGTTAGAACAAAACCCAACAGTAATTTTATTAAGATCTCCTCTAAGAACAGATCCACTCCAAACTGAAGATCCATCACAAACAGTTACTTGCCCAGCTAATACAACATTGGGTGCAACATAAGCATCAACAGCTATCGTAGGTAACCACTGCCCTAATGGAATTACTTGTCTCTGTCCTCTATAATCCCATTTCAATCTTTCATCATTATCTCTTGTTATTGTTGTCGGTATCTTTGATGAAGACGACGATGAATCTGTAGCAACAGCAGTAGAAAACGGTCGAGTGAGGCCGAAAATAGATTGAGTTAATGGACCAATTGCTGCCGATGCTAGGGTTTTTCTGGTTAGTCGAGCTGCTAGAGATGTCGCCATTTCTTGAAGTGAAATAAGAGTGAAAGGAAAGTTTGCCCTCTTAAACGACAATTGTATTAGGACAACTTTACGCTTCTAAACGAAGAAATCTTTATACTTCGATTACACCCACATAAAGATTCTGTACTTTCTTTTTAAATACCAAATCCGGCTCGACTCCATGTGGTCGGTGTACTTTTATACTTGAGTACCCGATTATCTGGAGTCAAACCAGAATCAGGTGATTGAGTTTGGATTCCAGGTCCTAAAATTTGATTCGTTAGTAAATTTAGTACGGGTGGTAGGATCAATTGGGACTAGGGTTGGTTGAACTGTGTACTTGTACCTTCCTATGGTCGGTTCTCTACCCATATATTTGTACCATGTATTTTATATTTTTAGTTCGGTTCTAGAACTGTACCCGTCTTCTCGGCTCGGTTCCTGTTTTGTACCTCTTTTTTTTTTAATTAAAATTGTTAAATTTATCATAAACTTGTTAAAAAAAATTCCAGTCCTCTACAGGCATTAATTCTATGTCAAAAGCAAAAGATTTGAGAACACACAAGAGTGTCTTCCTTCAGATCATCCCTAGGGACAATATCAACCAAGAAACGAATATGTCAGTCCTTTTTATGGCAGCAGCAATGTCATTCTTCTAGAGTGTTCTGCGTTTGTTCTCCTCCGTGTGAATCCAGAACGAAGAGTCAACTCCAAGATGAACGTCTCACAGGCTTTTGCAAATACAACTGGAGCCTCAGCTGATATCATTCTAACATCTTCATCGGCTTCAATTATTTTCTTGATCCGAGCAAGTGGGAGGGTATGGTTCTTAAAGTCAGTTATGTGTTCAATTTTTTGCATTTGGTTAGACCAAAAAACCTGAAGCTGCTGCTGATGTTCCTGATGGAAATGTTGCACTTGTGGTAGGTAAGCGAGTTGGTGTGGAGGAGCAGAGAAGCTAGGAGGCTGCTCAGTCTGAGGAGAATATGAAACCTCTATTTCAGTTTCTTGTTTGGAATCTGGACTTGATACAGCTTCTTCACCTGTTAGTTGCCGCTCTTGTTCCTGTTTAGGTTCTTGATTTCCAGACTGGTCCATGGATACTAATAACAGGTTATATAATCATCTATTCTTTGGTTAACTTATCTATTTCATTGCAGGACTCTAGAATGCATAGCAAGATTTGTGCTAACACAGTTCAGTGTAAAAATCAACAAAGAAAACTGAAGGGTTTAAAGCAAAATAGGCAATAACCAAAAACAAACGGACGGCTGGGATTAAAACTCAAAAATCTAATTAATGTCTAAAACAGTTCGGGTATGCTCGGTTCGGTTCCGGTCAGTTCCTAGGTAGAACCGAGTACCTGTACCTCCCTATGATCAGTTTTCTACCCGTGTACATGTAACTTGTACCCTATACTCTCGGTTCGGTCCGGTTCCGGTTCGGTCCCGTCGGTTCCGGTTCGGTCCTTCGGTTCCGGTCGGTTCCTATGCAGCCCTAATTAGGACCTAGTTGATTCAGTTTTACTTCTCAATCATTAACGGTTTTATCCGGTAGATAACTGTAGATAATGGTTACCCAGATAACTGTTTATTTTTTTCGTATTTTTAGACCAAATCTAAAAAGGTTATCTTGTTTTGTCTTTGTATTTTTTCATTTTTATATTTTTTATCTTCAATTAAAGCATCAAGAAAAGAATAACATCAATCATATAGGAAAATAACTTATATGAACCAACGTGAGAAAATTAAAATATTTAAGAAATTTGTGTAGTTTTAATACCAACACGGGTATCCGAACCCAATGAGAACTCGTGTTTTCAACCGGATGTATTTCGATTCCACTAATTTAGAAACAGAACCAGGAACTATTAGGAACAGAAGCTGACTCTTATAACTAGTTATGTTTCCAGTGGTATTCAGGTGGAACTTGACCCATTAAAGCCCTTAAATACTTGTTTTAAGGTGAAAATAAACATACTGCAGAAGAGTACTTTCAGTTGATTCGAGAGATCAAAATCAAATAGGACGAGCCTAAACCAAGAAATGGTCGTTCATATCCTGCTTCGGTTACAAAGGTGGAGATGATGGATTGATTTTAGGGGAGGGAAGCAAAGAAGGATGAAAAATCATTGTGATGTGAAAGGGATGGTGTGTAGTTAAAAACTGAATGTAGGATTGTATAGGGGACTACTTCTGCGATAGATCTCTTGTTATGCCCTTGGATTCTTCATTCCTTGTTTTGAATAGATCAAATCATTTGCTTATATTCTTGTTGTGAACATATTGATTCCTCATAAGTTGTAAAAGTTACGAAGAGTTGGAGAAGTGATGATCATGGAGATTGTACTAGAGTTATGTCCTGCAAATCAGGAGGACTGTATGACCACTACTCTCCATCCTCTCAACTGCTTTTAACCTTCCTACTACTTATTATCTTCTTGTCGTGGATGTGTTGCCACATCACATGATGACGTAGACCGTCAAACCAATACCCCAATGAGAATATCCTCATGTGTTGTATTTGATATCTTGTTGAAAATAGCGGTGTAAGGAATAATAATATTTTGGTTAAGTCAGGTGAATGACTTGTTAAATTAGTGAGGCATGTTTCTCAGTTTACTTAGTTGTTTAACTAGACTAACCAGTGTCAGGTCTAGTAAAAATAATAAGCTTATTAGTCATGTACTAGCTTAGAAGTAACATGGCGTAAGTTTAAAAGTGTTTGTAATCAAGATTTGTCATGGGAAGACTGTTTTTTTCCATAAGTATTGACGCGTCCCCGAGGGATGGCAATGCGAGGAAGAGTGTTGCTTTCCATAATCCAAAGACGCGTCCTTGGGGACGCTTTGTAGTAAGCTAGCGCGTCCTTGGGGACGTTCTGTAATGCGTCCTCAGGGATGCTCTGTAATACTGATGCGCTTCCTCGAGGATTGCCATTAGGCCATGACGCGTCCTCGAGGATCGTATGATAATTTTGACGCGTCCCCAGGGCTTGGTCATTGGAACTAAGTTGCGGTTTATAAGGACGGACCATCATATTAAGACATGTCTTTCAGAGCAAGGCATTAGGTTCTCTTGTCAAGCGAAGCTCATGGATAGCTAGTCTGGTAAGAAATTTCTTCCTCATTCGCATACTCTCAACACTTATGGATAATCAACTCATAATAATTATCAAGATTCCTTGTTTTTCTTTCAGGAATCCCAGGTTAAGAAAGTACCATATATGTTGAGGGCTAGGACTATTCAGGAAGGGTAGTACCTCTTCAAATGTCACTGGATCTAGTCAACCCACCACTTTTAGTAAAAATCCTTTTTTTTCCAGCTTCTGATCCCATGTGTTATCTCAGGAAAACATTCTTATACGCATGTCTGCTCTGATAATGTGATAGGAGATAGAATTTGTAGATAGATATAGAGGAAAAAGGAAAACCAGAGGGTCTTCTCCAGCTGAGGAGGATAGAGATATATAAATGTCGTTTTGAAATCTCTCTAGTTCACTAGTTAATCCTACAAGCAGTGATCTTGGTCTCACCATTCACGCGTATTTAACTGCGAATATTCCTTTTGAGATGCACATGAGGTCCCTGTCCCGTAAGCACCATGTCATGGGAGGCTTTATAGTGCCAAAATGTTGTACGTCCCTTTATACCAAAATATGGAGGCGATATGAAGCTGTTGAAAGGTTTTTCTCCTATCCTATTAACGATGGTTGCTGGTTTCCTTCCCATGATTGAAGATATGAACAAGGCGTCATTCCGTGAAGTCACTAGTCGAGAAATATGGAAGTGGGAATCCTTGAATTTCAACGTGAGCTGGCTTCGTCATCGTCTATACATCATTGAAACGGATTACGTGGCTTCATAGCTAACATGATCCCATCTTCAAATGTTATATTGGAGGAAGAGAATACATTGTCGAATGAGTCAGCCGGGGTTGAGAAATCGATTTAGGACTTGAAAGTTAAGACCGAAAGGTTCTAGGAGAGGATGAAGATATTGTATAAAAGAAATTATCCATTGTTTGAAGGTTTGGTCTAGAGAGATGTGTTCTGAGTGAGTGAGGCTCAGTGGGAAGAAAAGATTTTGAAGTTTTTCTTTTTTGATTGATGTAATCGGTTTTGTATTTTGAATTTTGAACATTCATTGAAATAAAAAGGAAATATATTCAGGAATAATATTCCATAAGCCATTTGTCGTTGATCACCGTTCCCACTGCTGCTCCTTTCATGTCTACAATCTTATAATATCCACTTGCCACTGCTTTAGAGATCATGTAAGGACATTCCCATTTCGGGGAAAAATTCGGAGCAGACATGTCCTGCTAAATATGCTTGGATGTCTTAAGTACCACGTCTCCTACTTGAAACATCATAGGTTTCACTTCCTTATCTTAATCCCTGTAAATCCTTCGTCGATATGCTTCTAATTATCTCCCTGATTTGGTTCTCCTTGACTCCAAGAGGTCTAGCTCTGCAATTCAAGACCTAGGGATTTCATCCTTGTCCTAGTGTACTCTGCTTACCAGTGCAATTCTATCTGACGGAATCTTGATCTCAGCAAGGAGGATAGCGTCAGCTCTATAGACGAGTGAATATGGTGATATCCCGGTGGATCTCCTTAGTGTTGTTCTGAAATCCCAAAGTGCCATAGGCAGTTGTTCATACCATGACCTGGGGTTATCATATACCGTATGACTAAGGATTTGAATCAACGTCTTGTTGGTGCTCTCTGCTTGTCCATTGACTTGCGGATAGTATGGAATCGAGAATACTTGATTGATACCATATTCTTCGAGTATTACTGTCATGTGTTATTTAGCAAAAAAAGTACCATTATTTGTGACGATGTGTTTAGGGACGCCAAACCTGCATATGATGTATTCCTTGATGAATGATGTTATGGTTGTTCATGTCGTACTTCTGAGAGGGATGGCTTCAATCCACTTGGTGAAATATTCTATATCCGTGATAATGTGTTCATGCTGCTTTGACGAGGCTGGATTGATTTTTACGATGAGATCTAGTCCCCAACTATAGAAAGGCCAAGGACTGCTTATTGAATGTATAGGGAGACACGACGTGTGAATGAGATTCCCGTGGATCTGACGTTGATAACATCTTTGAACAAACGCGGCTGTATCATCCTCCATGATTGGCCAGTAATATCTCTCATGGATCTGAATGAATAGTTTCCTCTTTGCTTGATGCTCTTATTGTGAGTTTCCTTTAATATTGCTGGGACTTCGGGTCCTGCTAAGCATCACCATAAATCTCCTCCAAAGATTTTACGCTACAAGATTTCTTCATAAAAATAAACCTTTTCGATTTTTGTTTTAATCTGGATACTTCTCGTTGCTCTGATTGAAGGAAATTGCCTCGAATGTACTTTATATAAGGTTTCTTCCAATCCCTGGCATGGTGGATCGTCAGAGCCTCCAATTGGTGTGGAGGTGATTGGTAGTTGGAACAAGACCCTTGTAGTGCTTGGATTGAGTATCCATTGTAGGCCAGTAATATCTTAGGCGTTGAAGGCGACGGTAAAGAGTCACAACTAGCGTTTCTCCATATACCTCGCCATGAACACGATTGAACTGTAGTTGCGCTTTTTCATGTTCGAGACATCTTGAAAGGGATTCTTCTGGGTTTTTTTGGTATAATTTTCCGTGGAGCAGAAAGAAACTTTTCAAGTCCTTGAGATTGACTTTCCTCTAAGGGAGTGAACTGTTGAGCTCGTCGATGATTGGTGTTCTCCAATCAGTGGTCTGAACATGCTCAGACTGACCCAACCATGTTGATAGTACAGTACGTCTCTGCACCATTACAATTTTCTATGATCCTTCAAATTGAAGTTTAAAGGCTAAAGTGGTAAGGCATTTAACATGTATATTATTGTTTCGGCTGACATGGACTACTACTGGTTCGACAAAATGGGTTAGTAATATCTGAGCTTATGCCCTGTGAAGAGCTAGTGTTACCTCTTTAAGCGAGTAAACTCCATTCATCTGGTTGACCAGTAACTTTGAATCGCCCCTATTTCCAGATGTGATGCGCCTGATTTCTTTGCAAGCGAAAGACCTAACAAGAAGGCTTCGTACCCTGCTGAGATGTTGATGCATTTGAAATCAAGTTTGAACGAATATGAAAAGATTTCCCTAGTTGGGGACACCAGCACCACGCCATCTCCTCTTGTATCATTACTGGGCGTGGTGGAACCATCGAAATATAACAACCACGCTTCTTCCTTGATGACCGAAATCTCGGGAAATTCTCTAGGCATGTCTTCATGTAATGCGGTCACGTCTTGCCTGGAAAAGCTGCTAGCAAATCCGTAACTGCTTGGCCTTTGACTTCTTTTAGGGAGAAAACTTATATGTCAAACTCCGACATCTAAAGTAACCACTTAGCGGGTCTGCCTATCAGGGATGGCTTTGACAGTAAGAATATGATGGGTCCGGCGTTGGCGATGAGCACCACCCTGTTTGAGAGTAAATAATGTCAGAATTTCTGTATAGTGTGTACCAGTGATAGGCACGCCCTCTCTTCTTTAGATATCTGAGATTTGCGTCCCTTATTGATCAATTGATGTAGTAGATCAAATATTCAACTCATTCTTCATCTTCTTGAGCGAGGAGAGCCCCTGTAGAAACTTCACTAGAGGTTGTATATAGAAGTAGAGGTCGTCCTTGCATCGTAGATCTCATGGCAGCTTGATGCGTGTCGTAAGTGCAACAAATTACTCAAGATATTTCCCACTAATTAACTAGTAATATAACGGTAGTAAGGATCGTTCCCACAGAGAGCTGTGTAATTGATAGGTTATTTAGATTAGCAAAACTAGAATAAATACTAAAAAGGGGGTTTTGTAGATTAGTTAAGTAAACAAAATGATAATAAAACAAAGAGATGATTAGGGAGTCTTTCGTCGTTACCAAACGTTGACTGAATTAGTATACTTATCTATCTTTCGTTAAAACCATTCATCACCAATCGTAGAATAACAACTAGATCAGTGATATCCCTAAAACTCCTTTTATTACTGGATACGGAAGTTCTCGACTACAAGATTCTATTCGTCTGAACTACCAAGTAGTAGATCACTCAAGGTGTAACCCAATCGAATGCTTTAAGCTTTGTGAATTTAGGTTGATCCCAGTAGTTAAAATCTTAGATCAAAGTCCACTTGCTAGTTTTTTCTTCACTCGTAATTGCTCTACAAAATCCCTCTGTAAGGTCTCACGATTTCTACTTGTGTATGAGTCGATGGACATTATTTATCTCATAACTCAATACTAGCGATAGAATAATCAAGCGATTAATTTAGTATACATCCCAAACAATCTAACAATTACTCATAAACCTTCGATATAATAAAGACAAACGACAATGACTAAAACTCCAAACAAACTTGTATAAATAATAAAAATTCATGCTTAGAATATTGAATTCATCCTTAATCAACAAAAGTATTAGCTACTCGTATTACAAATAAAAGGAAGATGAAGAAGAATGGTGGTTCCTCCCTAAAGGGTAAACCATAGGTTTTAGATGTAGAATTGTAGTATGAGAGGTAGAATTGTGTAGAAATTTAGAATATATGATATTTGAGCCTTAGATGTCTTCTTTTATAGCTTTCAATGCTTGTCCCTCAAGTCTCCTCTCCTTCTAGGGTTTAGAATCCCATTAGAACTAAGTTTCCTTGTTTTCTAGGGTTTAGAATCCTTCCGGAACCGTATTTTACTCGTTTTACAAGTCCATAAACGTGCAAAGTAGCCCGCCTATGGATAGGAATTGGTCCCACGACCTAGACGTAACTAAATATGAGTTTCTAGAGTGATTTTCAGGGTCACTTACGGTTGGGTCGTGCTAGGCACTTCCTGGCCGTAACTGAGCCTGTGTTTTTACTTTTCTTCCTTCACTATTTTGGCCATAACTCCTTCATCCGACGTCTAATTGACCTCATTCCTTTTGAGTTGGATTCATATCTTCGTCATCTACAAGATGGTTCCCTCAAAATCTTCATATCTATTCATTATAATTTACAGCTAGCTTACATGTGATTTCTTAACCGTAAATGTAGCTCTGGCATTTCTTTTGCGAACTTTCTTCTTCTACGGATGGGTTGAGATGATTTCCCAGTCGTAAATCTGACATAATTCTTGTATAACTCCCAGTTCAACGTCTATATTTCTACAAAGTCCTAGCCGTAAGTAGATATGAAACTTGGTTCTTTCTCCGACTTGTTCTGCGGCTAGGTCGTGAGACTTTCCTAGCCGTGACCTCTTCTAAATTTCCACTCCAAAAGTGTTTTTAGGCTCTAGATACTTCTTCTAAAGCCAGAATGAACTCCTTCCATCTTCTTAGCCCTTTTCAACACAATTTCCATCGATTTTCGGATGATTCACCTAAAGAAAAAAATAGAATAAAAAACAAAGTAATAACAAGATAATATGCAAGAATTATAACAAATATTAGTATGGATTTGACACTAGAAACATGTGAATTATGCACTTATCACAGCTGGAGATAATAATAATTGCCAGATTTTGGAAAACGCTTCTTGTTGAGTAGAGAACCAGACATAACTTGCTCATTTCTTTAGTAACAATGTAAATGAGGCAACACATTGAGCTAGTCATGGGATGAAATATCTGATGTATGACATCTTAATTTCCCATGAAGCTTTTAAGTTCTCTCACAGTCCTTGGTGGGGGCATGGTGGTGATGGCTTGAGTCTTGAGGAAATCTACTTTGATTCCTTCTGCCGTCACTTGGAATCCTAGGAACTTTCCAGACGAAACACCAAATGCGTATTTCAAGGGATTCATCTTCAATTTGTATTAACGACATATTTCAAAGACTTGCCGTAGAACTTCCAGATGGGATGCTCGCGTCTTGGATTTGACGATCACGTCGTCAACGTAGTCTTCCACTCTCTTGTGCATCAGGTCATGGGAGATTGCTGTCATGGATCGCTGGTAGGTAGCGCCGGCGTTCTTCAAGCCTAAAGGCATCACGATATAATAGAAGTTTCTGATGGGAGTCCGGAATGCGGTTTTGCTGGCGTTATGCTAGTACATCTTTATTTGATTGTAACCGTCCATAAAGGAGAACATGTTATTACCACTAGTTACATCCACAAGCATGTCTATGTTGGAGAGTAAAAAATCATCCTTGGGACAACATTTGTTCAGATTCCTGAAGTCGACAGAGCATCTGATTTGACCATTCTTCTTTCTTACAAGTACGACGTTAGCCAACCAGGTAAGGTGTTGAATAGGTTTGATGAAACTTGCGGTGAGTAGCTTCTGGATTTCGATCTTGATCTGCTCCTCAACCTCATGTATGAATTATCTCTGCTGCTTCTTGACAGGTTTGGATATAAGAGTGATATGCAAATGATGAGTAACCGACTTGTCGTCGAGGCCTGGCATTTCTTCATAGGTCCAAACGAACACGTCTTGATAATCTTTGAGAAGGTTCACAAGCCCTGTTTGTTCTTCCAATGACAGGGTCGAGATGATGGAGACATGCCTTGAGACTTCTTGACGGTTTCAAGAGAGTCGGTAGTGGAGTTAGTGCCATCTTGTAAATATCGTGGAGTATCTTAAATTTTGTATTCACTCGGCTCTTTGCTATGATTACATTCTGTACGGGGAAACTTTCTACTAGTCTCCCCTTCTAATTGCTAACAACGGACGGAAGGTAAACAATCCTTCCTTTAATGTCGTAACTCGTTATAAAATTATGTTCCCTCTTTCCGTAGACGTGGCTTAGGATGTTGGTAACCACGGGAGAATTTTCAGTAAAATCAGTAGAGAAATTCATTTTTGAAAATTTACCTCTCTCCTTAGACATGGACAGTATCCTGTCAGATTCTTCGAAGGATGTCCACCTGGGTAGCGACGTACTGTAGATCTTGTTAGGATAAACGAGCACATCCTTTCTTGGTTCAAAGAATTCGGTTCCGCAAACTGGAGCATAAGGAGATGATGATGCCGGGATGCGAATGATATTTTGATTCAACATATTTTTCATGCATTGATGATAAGTTAAAGGGATGACCTTATTGTCATGAAGCCACGGTCTTTCCAGTATCATATGGTATTGAAGCTCCTTTTTAATGACATGGAAGTTCACTTTCGATCGGATAGGCCCTACATTTATCCCTAAGTAGATGTGTGTTTTAGGTTGAAAACAAATGTACTGCAAAAGAGTACTTTTTATAGGTTCGAAAGATCAAAATCGAACAGGACGAGCCTAAACCAAGAAATAACCATTCACGTCCTGCTTCGGTCATAAAGATGGAGATAATGGGTTGATCTTAGGGGAGGGAAACAAAGAAGGTTGAGAAATCACTGTGTGATGAAAATGGTAGTGTGTAATTTTAAGAATGGATTATCTCTGGGATAGATCTCCGTTCTCTATCTTTAAAAGATGAAGCCATTTATTTATAGTTTTGTACAAAATACAATGATTTCTTGTAAGTGGTGGAAGTTACGAAGAGATGGAAAAGTGACGATCGTGGAGATCATAGTGGAGTCATGTACGATAAGTCAGGAAGATTGTATGACCACTACTCCTCGTCCTTTCAACTTCTCTTTAACCGTTCCACTACTTGTTACCTTCTTGTTATGGATATGTTGCCACAACACACGATGTCGTAGACCGCCATACAAAATATCCCAATGAGAATACCCCCATATGTTGTATTTGATATCTAGTAGAAAATAGTGGAGTCTTGGACTACTACTACTTCTGTTAAGTCAGGTCAATAATCTATTAAATTAGTTAAGCGACTTGCTCAGTTTACTAAGTTTTTTTTAATAGACTAACCAGTTTTGAGTCTTTTCACGATCATGAACTAGATTAAAAGTAACATGGCATAATTTAAGATTGTTTGAAGCCAAGATTATACAAAAGTTTCCAAGGACCAGTCGTAGTGCACCCAAGGACCGGGCGAAGAGGCTTGATGAAGAGTCATATAGGGTTGGCGCTGGCATTAAGCTAGCGCCATAAGCAGTGATGCAAACCTGAGGAACAACGCTTGTGAGAAGGGCGCGTCTTTAGGGAAATAATGGGCTGGCTTTAGCTTTGTGCTAGCGTCGTGTTAAGGCTGGCGCTGGCACTAGGCCAGCGCCAAAGTAGTCGCATGACGCGTCTTGAGCAAGAGGGGATGGCGACGCCAGATATTAATGATGCATCTCTGGGGATGTTACGCGTAAAATGACGCGTCCTCAGGGAATGGTCCTTGGGTTATGGCATGTCCAAGAGGAACGACGCATAAGTAGTGACGCGTCCTTAAATAACGATGCTGAAACAACATGTATTCTTAAGGAAAAGACGTCCAATTGTGATGTGTTCTTTGCGAACAGAGCATTAAGTTAGAATAAGTCTTTGAAAATCAGGAATTATCTATTCCTAGAATATATAGATGTTATTTGAACATCGATGCGCATTCGAGACAAGTTCAAGGAATTCAGCTATGGAAATTATACGACTTAAGACTGATTCGATATGGCATAAATATTATAAATATTATAGAGGCTACGAGATCAGTGTAGAATGCATGTAGTTATTTGTCGAGACTATATTCTTAATTCTACTGTGGAATATTAGTAGAAATACAGTATTTCATATTTTGATGCAAAATCAGAAATATGCGCGGATATTTCTATGTTTCTGCTGCAAGGCAGAGGGCGATGCTATAATTCTAGACCTTTCCAAAACCCACCATCAACATTGAGTCCCTTGCTTAGTGAGGAATGGTAATGTTGCGCAGTAAGCACTAGATGGTGACAATATTCTCTTTAACAATTATATATATATAATCAAAATTTTAAAGAAGAAGATGTACTTAGCTTCTCTTTCCGGGTACGGAGATATATGCCCCTTAGCATTAACCCTGGTTGGGGTTAATAAATGCTTGTGTTCACATTGTGAACGCTAATCCGTGAGCAAAGAGAGGATATCGCTGGCGCTGGACGTCTTTAGGTTTTTATTTTAGTTTTCTAATCCAACAAGGACTTCTCATGATTAATCGCCTATATATGCACTCCCTTCACAACGTCATCTTCTCCCTTTCATTCTTTTGTTCGCTGGTATAAGAAGACACGTCCTCAAGCATGGGTTGGTGGAAGTAACAGTAGCTTCCCTAAGGATGCAGTAGCAAGGGCAAGTCATGTTCTCGATACCGCGGCGGTAATAGCTGTTGTGCTTCCTTGAGTACGTGTCGCTTGGAGAAAGGAAAATGCTAGTGACCTGGCCGTAATTCCATCATTTGGTAGAACTATGGTTTCCTAAAAAAAAATTCATATATCATATATACCTATCATTACGCATATATATCTTGTTAATATCGAGAGTATAACTTTCCTTTAAAAAAAAAATCAAACCCTAGCTTCGTTATTGTTTTTCCTGGACGGAGTAAGCTAAATATGGTAAGTTAAAGCTTTTGGTAATTCTCTTTTCTTTATATGTGCTCATTTTACTTGTCGATATTTTAGCCATCGTCTCGTTGTTTGTACCTTGAATAGATCATGACAATTCATGATCGAAATCATGATTTTGACTCTTTGAGCAAGAAAGAATGCGACAGAAACAAAAGGGTGAAGGTGACTCCTCCTCAAGAAGTACAGTCTAAAATCAATAGTTCCCTGAGTAAAGTCACAAGGCTTGTACAGGGTATGCCTCTCAATGACCTGAAAGCGGTGCGTAAGTGCGCTATTGATCTCATGTTCGTGATTAATGTTGATGAGGAATCTAGGCGCCAAGAGGAATTGGAGGGGAAGAATATTGAGGATTAAGAACTCCGGATTTACTGATAGACACATTTTTGTGTCTAAATTGCGCTCGATTTTCTATTTTGATAGTGTTCAATTTTGTACTTATTATGGCTATTTATGTCTTTGTAGGTATTTTTGAGAAATAAATAATTTGGGAAAAATCAGCTCAAAAAGTGATAAAGGCACCCGGAAATTACTAAAGGCACCCAACAAAGTTGATAAAGGCACCCAACAAAGTTGATAAAGGCACCCACAAGTTGGATTGGGGCACCCCCTTTTTTGAATTTGAAACCGAAAATGGCGGGAAATCTATTTGTTATCGGGAGAAAACTCCTGTTGATTCTGTGTTACGTGTTTTTAGTGATTTGGGGTAATTCTAATTCACCCAAGTGAAGTTAATCAACCAGAATATCACCAACACACGTCAACAGAGTGTTTTAGCCGGAATTATTGGCGTCAGAAGTGAATCTGGACGGAAAAGAGTTAAGCTTTGTTTCGGATTTGCGTGTGATTTAGAGTATGATTTGGAAAAGTTTTGGAGTCCTTATCGGTTAGAAAGGGTCTATAGGGTTTACTAACCCTATAAATACCAAAGAGAATCAATTAGAAAGCCATCGGGAGTGAGCTAGAGCAGCCGAAAAAATTCCATAAAAAAAAGAAAAGTTTGCTGCTGGTGAAGAAGAAGGTGAAGAACATAAATCTCCAGAGGAGTCTCGCTGATACTGTCGCTAACGCAGTCCCTGAAGCAGTCCTATTTCTGAAGCAGTTCATGTCCGTTCTTTTCTCCTATTTACTTTTCCTTCTTCTGTAACGCAGTGAACAAGCCTCTGTAATGCTTATAAGCGTGTCTGTTTTTCAGTGTTACCTCTATATCATCATTGTAAACACTTTTTGAGCTATGAAAATCTATTTTGAGGGTGTTTCCAATACAATGAGCTAATCACCATCACTAGGGCGACGGAGGAAGCCATTCTTCCAATGATTAAGTGGTAACTTCTATTTTATCTATTTTTTTACATTCTTTTATTATTAATTGTTTTCAATTAAATTGGAAAAAATGGTTTTTATCAAATAATTGTGTTTTCTTTTGATGGGTCATGCTTAGTTTTAAACTATTGATGTCTCATTCTTTCAAAAACCTAATTTTGGCAATATTTAAAATAAATTGAAGACAAGAATTGTAAGGTTTTATCACTTGAAATATTAGTTAATGGTGGAATCTTAGCCCTAGTTCTTCCCATCAATTTTAAATCAACTTTGTTTTAATCTTCTTTATTTTTAGTCATTATAAATTAGGTCTAGAAATCGAATCTTCACAAGTCTGAGAATCAAACACTTTTTACCACTATATTAAAATTACATCATTTACCAACAGGAGCAACATTCTCGGATGAATGCGAGAATTGAACAAATAGAGCGACTAGAGCGAGGTATTCGTGTTGATGGTGTAACTTCAAATTCTGATGCAGATAAGTATCCTTCTGACTGGGAGCCTGTAGAGTATGATCCTGAGCCTGAGCCATTCTCTCCAAGTAAAAGACTGGAACAACTAGTTCAAGCTAATCTTGAAGTTGAATATGCTAAGGATACTTATTATGACAAACAAATGGGTTTTATTGACCCTGCAGATGATGAAGATTGCGAAGAAGACTCGAAGGAAGACCCTGATGAAGATCCGAAAGAAGATTCTGAGGAGGAACCAGAAAAAGAACACGAATCTAATGAAGAAGGCAACGACGAATACGACTTTGACTCGGATTCCTAATATTTTGATTAAATTTAGTCGTTTATATCCCGTAGATATCTTTCTTGAATTAAACATTTCATGCATGGTATGGCCGTTATGACGGAACCATATCTATATTTTAATACCTTTTATAGGATTGCGTTAATATCTTCATATTTTGAGACGAATGAATAAATAAATTTACATGTGAACTTGTGGAAATTTCACCAATTTTTCGTCATAAAAATTTAAGAAGTATAGTGCTTGGGATAAGCATTATAGAACCTTCATACGACGTTCGTTTTTGATGATTGACCCCTCTATCTTCATTAGAAAATAATTTTCCACGTGATTGATGGAAAAAATATAAGGTTTGAGCTTGTCTGGGGTGTCAAAACGACCCAACAGTAAATTTAGGAAGTATCCAGGAAAATTCTGACAGTTTTCTTACGCGACGTCGTGCACCGTTTCGTCCCTAAATCTTAGCTTGTTTATCCGATTAATGCTCCCTTTGGTATGTTGGAGTAGACATCCATAAAAAAAATTCGAAATATTACTCGCACCCGGATTCTTTACCAATTTTCGCCAGCTTTATAGTTTCTAGGAGGCAGTGTAAAACAGTTTTTCTGACGTAATTTTTGTGAAACATCTTGCAATGGCTTCAGACCATATAATACCTCAAATATCACTTTATAACGAATTTATATGCTATTTATGAGTAAGTATAGTGAGTTTTATGATCCATACTCAAAGATTCTGTATTTGGGATGTTTTAATCTAATATGCATGTAACCTCTTTACTTTTAGGGAGAGATGACTTGAGAAATAAAAATGAAATAGTTAATGAGAAGATGGTGATTACCGGGAATTATAATGTCGATAACATTCTTCTTCCAATTTAGAATCATGGAGTGAGCCTTCCTTGACGCGTCCACCAAGCACGACATTCTATACGGTGATACAATTCAGCGACGTCACAGGACCGTAATAGTTGATTGTCTTTGACAAAAGAGTTGACTCTGCCTTCTGGTAGGACTCTCTTATACATGTATATTCCCTACTTGAGCGGAATCGTAAGACTCAGAGGCAAGGTTAAAAAAAGGTTTGAGGTTTAAGGGGTGGAAAAGTATGTTTCTGAGAGGAGTGAGCTAGCTTTCAAAGGCCTTTTTTTTGAATTTGAATCTTTGTATATTCCAGAAGATTATTTTTTTTGATGAGTGAGTTTTTCAATGGTGGAAAATAGTCATTATAAGACTGTTCAAACAGGTTCTTGAAATCTCTAAAATACGATTTCCATCTGCCCTTGGGTCAGTCCTATTCTAGGTGTACTTTTCATTCAATTACGGTTTTGAATACTACTTTAACCTTTAAAATAAAGGACGGTTTCTGTCCGGTATCTTATAGTTTGATTCTTTAATAAGAAATATAAAGTTCAACTGCTAATTCGATCTGTCTTATATTCAAATTTAATATAACATTTTTAGCTCAACTGAATTGGCTGAATCCAGTGAATTAAAGCTTCCTTCCCTGAATTAAAGCTGATTAACCTAGATTAAATGAACATACATACCTACAATAGAACCTGATTCATAAAATTAAAACCATCACCATTAAATTAAAACGTGAATTCATTGTACATTACATTAAATCCAACTAACATCTGAACCATTCAATTAAAACTTTAATTCATTATACATTACTCTGATTCCAACTTACATCTGAAATCAGTTGACACACTAATTAGGTTCAAAATCACTAAAAAAAACTTTTACAAAATTAAATATGAATTTACACTTGTACAAGCATTATAAGTTCTTAGAATTATAAGATATGTTGAAATCTTCAAAACAATAAACTGTAGAATGATGCATTGAGTTGCACATTTTGAAATGTTATACCTGCAACAAATATAAGCCCGGGATTAATTAACAAACCAATTTTGTTTGACACAATAAGAACACAAGATTTCAAAGATAATATAGAACAACCTAGACATGTGCAACTAATTTTGCAGTGACATGATTGTACTCTATTGGTTGCAAAGAGCAAAAGCCCCAAATTCAACTACACATGCACCTAATGTAAAACAATCAATCACAATTAATTCACTACATTTCATGCTTACTATTCTCTTACTTTATGCTCATTCGTTTCATTCACTGTCATTCAGATGTCAAAAATGTAAGTGTATGATATACATAGTAAACATTCATATTAGCTCGAATACATGAATGAATCACTGATATCAACTGAAACTAACCCTAGATACTATTTTATTAAATGTTAAATAAAGCTAACCTTGTATGATAGACAAGATAACCTAGAATTGAAACTGCGACCACAATGTAGATACAAAGATTAAGAGTTCAATAATTAAAAAAATAATTCCAGAGAGCTGCGAAGATATACCTCAACAGAAATTTGAATTCATATCTGCAGATCATCAGGTAATGGAATACCAATATAAATGGTACAAGTTCTGCAAGACCTGACAAATTTGTTCAATCTTTTTTGTGTTACATTTCCAGCACCTAAACAAAAGCTTACTAATGAGTCGAGCATAATAAAACATCTATACAAGAAAACACAATACCTTAAATCATGAACTGAATCTTTCTAAGTGGAAATATGGACTGGTTACAAAATCTCAAACTAGAAATTCTTTATATGGCTGATTCTTGATATTAACTAAATCTGACATAGGGGAAATTTTTAAAATAAAAAATTGTAAAAACATCACTAGTAGCGCATTCATTACAAAGACCTTGGAGAATAACTGAGTTTCGGACATAACATAAGCCAACTAATTCTTTTCCAAGTCATAATGGGAAAATTTTGGAGTGGCAGACCTGCGCCTGTCTTGCCCCAGGGCTAGTTCAACTCTGCAACTCAGAAATTGTCTTAGTTATAACTGGCATTTGTGTTGTTTGTAGAACTTGTATTGAGTGATGTTCGAATCTCTGTGAGCGATGATTGCATCAGGACGTCAAAATGAAAAAAATCCTACCATGACAACTCTAAGATAAGGATATTGAGATAATTTCGAAAGCATTTAAATTGGTAATGCAACAGAGCACTTCGCTATCACGAAGGGAGTGACACTACGCAATACATATGAATCTGGGAGGAGAAGATATATTTTTTACATTACTAATTACTTACATGCTCTTCTTACTTGGTAATACTCTACGACTCTCAGAAAGGTTGCCTTGTAGGCATTGCAAGAGGCATTCCTGAATTACATGAAACAAATACTTAAAGGAATGCATAAGCTTAAAAAAAAGCAATGATCCGAAGGAGAAAATATGAAGTTCCTTTAAAAACACATTATGGTTATTCTTAAGAACTAAAAGAGAAATTCAAGGGACCTATCTTACAATGTGATAAGTTCAGGAAGGTTGTTGAATAAGTCACCCAGTTGGTTTTGCATTTGATTATGACTGAGGGTTCTACACAGAGAAACAAGCACATCATTAAGATAGCTAGATAAGAGTCTATTCGAGTGGCATATAACACCCACTTGGTCAGCAAAGTGAAACCAAAAAAGAGGAAAAACTCACAAGTTATTAGAGAAATGAAATAAGGAATAACTTCGTCAAAGGTATTTTCTTCATAAAAGAGTTCAGATTGTTAAGCGCCACTATGCTTCGTAAACGATATATATCATTGTTGGTGTGTAAAAGGAAAGTACGCAGAACAACTTCAATTAACTAGCAACAGAAGTAGGTTTACCTTAACTTTAAGGGCAAGACAAGCCATTAAAGTAACAACAGCATTTCCTGCATTATTCTCTTCAATGAAACTGATAGTTGAGTTGATTAAAAGGAGTTTAATAATCCATACAAAATCTTGCCAACTTGGTGTTTATTCTGCAAAAATAAAGCAAGGTACTGTAAACATACAAGATAAATCCAAATTTGTACTAAGAAAGTAATACATATGGAAAATACATTACTTAGTCCTTAATTAATAAGAGTTATAGCCATGATTGTTGTAACTTCCACAACCCGTGATAATGGGTTCCACAGAAACACTAAGAATGTTAAAACCTTACTCTCTTATGTTAAA
The DNA here is from genome assembly GCA_023531435.1 of Papaver californicum. Lineage (NCBI taxonomy): Eukaryota > Viridiplantae > Streptophyta > Magnoliopsida > Ranunculales > Papaveraceae > Papaver > Papaver californicum. Next base: position 7,323,013 of record JAJJMC010010614.1, on the reverse strand, counting down.
ACAAACACACCAAAACTAAGATTTAAGCAAAAACAAAAATATTCAAGACCAAGCAATAAAAACACCAAAAACATAAAGGAAATCATGAAACCCTTTTTCTCTTCAAGCTTGTTGTTACCAAAGATGGTTAATTTATTGAGTAACTTCATTACTAAGTCCTTCTTTGTTATATTTCAAACTCTCAAGTACTTCTTCAATAGGTATGTTCCTCTTGAAAATCCAAGAAACAAAAACCCCTAAATCACAACAAAAACTCAAAAACCCCTAAATCATGATTTCAAATACAACTGAAATAAAATAAAACAATGGATACAATCGAAGTCAAACCATATGAAGAGATAACACACTTATAAAGAAACTAAAACAAAGAACGAGATCTGAAGATTTTTTTTAAAAAACCTTACCCAGATAAGATCGAACAAGGTACCCTAATCGATTTTAACAAATTCAGCCTCAGGAGAACAATCATCTCAATAGGATTCTCGACATGCTTCTAACAATAATGAATCGCCCTTACCAACATATTTCAATCTTCTTAAGAAATCAATACAAAGGTGGTTTTGGTTCGAGATGGTAAATCAAAACAGTATCAATAACCCTTACTAACATACACTAGTACACAAATGGTCTTTTGACATGCCAACTTGGCGTGGCCATATGGTATTGGAAACACCATCCATTTTCTCTCATGGCGAGTCAAATCGATCCGAGACTTTTTTTGTACTTTTGACACGCCAGCATTTTTGTGTCTAAATAGCGGGAAATAGCCACGCCATAAGTCGAAGGCGTGTCTATATGGTGGCAAGAATCCAAAGTTTTTATCCCATTTGCCGTGGCAATTAGTTCTATATAGAAACGCAAATAGTTTTTAAAGTGTCTATTGTTTAACCTTTATCCACGAGATATGCTTTTAACGTGTCTACTGTCTAACCTATAGACACGAGATATGTATTTTAATATGTCTACTGTGTAACCTATAGACATGCAAATAGTTTTTAAAGTTTCTATTGTTTATCCTTTAGCCATGAAATATGTGTTTTGAAGTGTCTATCGTTAACCTTTAGCCACGACATATGTCTTTTAACGCATCTACTGTGTAACCTATAGGCACGCAAATAATTTCTTAAGTGTCTACTGTGTAACCTATAGACACGTAAATTGTTTTTAAAGTGTTCATTGTTTAACCTATATACACGCAAAGTGTCTATTTTTTATCTTATAGACATGCATTATTAGTTTAGCGTGTCTATATGTTCTGTTTAGCCACGCCAATGCAATATTTGTACATTCGTTCTAGACTAGGTGAAGATGATGGAATTTCCTCCGTTCATATTAGATACAAGTACCACCATCCACGTGGTAGTATTAGGAGCCGTCCATTTCTTTCCAAAAAATTATCATTTTTTAAAATTAATGAAACGTGGCTAGATCCTAGATTGTGCACATGTTTTAATATGGAATAAGATGATAGAATATCTACCGTTAAACTATATACATCCTACACCATCCACATGGTTCCATTCTGAGCCGTTTATTTCATACCATAAAAATATTATAACTTTAAACGTGGCTAAGTCATGAACCGTGCACGCGTGCAGATATCGGTGAAAGATGATAAAATTCAACCGTTCAAAATTTGACGCACTTATTACCGTACACATGGAACTAACAGAGCCGTTTATTTCTTACCAAAATTAACTATTTTTAAAAAAAGGATGTAACGTTGTAAACGTCTAAACCATACACGTGTCATAAACTAGGTGAAAGACGATGTAATCTAGGCCGTTAAACTAGATGTTTCCAACGTCGTCCACCTGGGACTAACCGACCCGTTCATTTCATACCAAATTTTATAATATTTTAAAATTTCACATAACGTGATTAAATCTCAAATTCATTGATAACTAAATTAATATTAATAAATCACATAGTATCATGTTTATCTTTGCTCTAACATTTGCAAAGGAAAATAATAGGAACCATTTATGTATAACGTTATCTCTTTGAATTTTTAGGTTTTGGTGCCTCCCCTTTACCAGAATCAATTTCTTGCACTCATTTATTAGCGCCAAGCCTCGTAAGACTCTATCACGATGTTCCAGGAGCAACATATATCTTTTTTTCCTTCTTAGGCGTTGTTTGATCCGGTTGATCTGCGGGCAGTGTTTTCCCACCAATATGTTCTCCTCATTGACTCTCGGTTTGTAGACTCTCGGCTAGTTGACTATCGGTTTGTAGACTCTCGGCTTGTTGAATCCCGAAATATTGATGTGCTGTCTTCTTCGTATTCTGTTATCCTCTACTATGCCGCCAGGTGCTACAACATGTATTCTTAGATCACTGTCTGATTTCTTATTAAAAACTTGAACAACTGTGGTTGTTTCTGAGGATTCCCTTGTTGCGGAGTTTCCTGCAACATGAGAGTAATATTTATAATTAATGCAATATATATTCCCAAGTCCAACGTGAATTCAATTGGCCATGTGAATTCTCATCAGACACGGATAAAATTATTTTCCAGCAATAACTAACTAGAGTCAACACTGCACCTTTTTAACGGTGATTGAAAAACTGTACAATGTACTAGCGCCCATAATCAAATCGGTAACCCAATATCTCTAATAAATTAATTCTCTAATTTAAACCGACATTCATGTTTCATTTAGTTGATAACATATTTGTGTCTCATACCATTCTTTATACAAACCAGATAGACTGATTTACACAAAAGAATGTATTTGATGAATAAAGCAAAAAAACTAAGAACTTAACCTCTTCAGTTAAAATACAGTTAGCTTTCGGCTAAGCCACTTGACTTCCCCGAGCATCGTGTAATATCTCCAACTCTCTATTCTCTACGGGCAATGTGAGTGTTGGGTCTAGAACCTCATCAATTAAGATAGCGCAGTTGTCACTAGCAAGATCTTCTCCATGTATTTTCCGGTTTGCCACATTAGGAAGAACACTACCTCTAGTAATGATGTTTTCCTTAGATCTAGACCAAAAGTTGCATTTTCGAATCTGTAGAAATGTACGGACATGTGAACATCATTTAGAGAGGAAACTATAGAATTAACATTATAGATTCTAACGCCACCAAAAACACATACTTTTCCAGATGTCGTAGTATGATGTTCCCCCGTAGATGTGGGCGACTTCTGTGGAGATATTGAAGAAGTTTTCTGGGGAATACAGGTAGATTTCTGCATAATATTAAGAAAGTGCTTTTTAGATCCATTAGAGCGGTTGCTAGGTGCCGGAGTTGCTTTTGAAAGTAACCACATATCTCGAATTGTATAGGTTCTCTAATTTACACTGCATTCGTGATTCATATAGTTGATAACATGCTTCTGTGTGATATCCTTCTTAATAAATACAAACTAGATAGACTAGTTTATGTAAAAAACTATTTAACGAACAAAGCAAACAAGCCAAGCAACTAACCTTTGCCTTAGGAGGATCAACAAAAAGAACATAAGACTTTGGCCAAGAAATTGTTTTCCTAAGAGCATTGCCTAAATTTTCCTTACCATCAGTTTGTACGGGTAGACAATAACCTCCCTTTTATACTTTATCAATAGAGATTTTGTAGCATTGAACCGCTTTATTAATACCCCAACCAAGTAATTGTTGGTCTTCCTGACACCTGAAAGATCGTCCTCTAGCCAGGACGTTTTCCATAGTACCCCCCCCCCCCCCCAAATGACACACTTTTTACCCTGCAGAAATGTATGACATATG
>JAJJMC010010614.1:7296313-7319172 GCA_023531435.1 Papaver californicum | reverse complement strand
ATGCATTTTTTACCCTGCAGAAATTTATGGCATATGAACATCGTAAAAAGAAAAATCAAAAACGGTATTATATTTAAAATGAAAGTAAAAAATTACATACCACTGGAACTACTTTAGGTTTCTTGATATGAGATTGGCTTGGATTAGGTGGCGCCGGTGATTTCACAGTCTTGGTAAATTTTCCAGGTTTTGTTCGACTTACCTGCAGCAGCAGAGTAGTATATAAGGTCAGTATATGGCATATGAACACCGTTAAGAGAAAAATCAAAAAGGATATTACATTTAAAATGAAAGTAAAAGAATAAAAAATATACATACATTTGGAACTGTTTTAGTTTTCTTAATCTGAGATTGGCTTGGATTAAGTAGAGTTGGTGATTTCACAATCTCGGTAGGTTTCCCAAATTTTGGACTGCTTACCTACAGCAGTAGAGTAGTATATAGGGTTCGTGTAATAAATATACCAAAGTCCAATGTGAATGCGTTGGTTATGTGAAGACACGGATAAAATCATTTCCTAACCACGAAAGTAGCAACTTAGAATGAAGGGTGTACCTTTTTTACAATTGTTGAATTATGGCACACTGCAAAACTAACTCATTATCAAATAGGTAACCACATTTATCGATCTATAGGGTTCTCTAATTTTCACTAGCATCCGTGATTCATATAGTTGATAGGATATTTGTGTTTCAATCCCTCTGAATACAAACAAGATAAGACTAGTTTGTGTAAAAACACATTCCATGAATAAAGCAAACAAGCCAAGCAACCAACCTTGTGATTCATGATGGTATGTTTTGTTAGCCAAAAAAATTAAAGTATCATTACCAACTTCTTTTAAAGTTTTTATCCTATCATGGGGTACGGGTAACTTGATACTTTCATCAAAAACTTCATTAATCTGGACTATGTGGCAGACTATAGTAATATTCATTCCTGGGCCAAATAACACCTCTACTGGCTTTGGCGGGTACGATGTGCCTATGGCAACGATGTTAGACTCCATTTTACACCAAATTTTGTGTCTTAAGCCCTGCAGAACACATGGCTTATGAACATCGTATATAGAAAACACCAACATGGTATAGATTTAAGTGCCTGTAAAATATATATTTACTTTTTCCGGTGGGACTTCTTTAGATGACACATTATGAGATTCCCCCGTATATGGAGGAGACGTAGACTTCTTTCGAGAAAATATAGACACAAGGATTCAGTAGAAGGGGTCGTTGTTCTTGTACCAGGAGAATACTGCTTAGATCCAGCAGACCCTTTCCTACTTCCAGAAGACTTCTCTCGTACGGACTTCCCATCATTTCTTAAAGATTTTTCAAGGGCATTTGCTAACCGATCACCCGGTTTTGAACATATCTTATGCTTAGATCGATCGAAGAAGTTTCTAGGTCTTCCATTGTTTACCTGTGTGGATGCCGGTATACTTTTCTGATTTTCCTATAGTGTGCGGTTGAGCAACGTTAGAAACAATTAAAAATTAAAACTTAGTCTCTTAAAGACACACTATCCAATCATAACTCAGTTCACTTACGTGTTCCCCTGAATTGCCTAGTATCATCCCTACAACTTCTGTTATGCTTAGACTCCATGAATGTTGTTAATGCCTTAAGCATATTTTTCAATTTCGCATATTGTTGATCGTTAGCTGCCATCTGTTTATTTAGTTTATCAATGGAGACTTTCTTGGATTTTCTCGATCGTCCGCCATCATTCTAGTAAATGCTAGCAGTCACCCCAAAGCCAGCTTCTCTAACACGCCCACCATTATCTTTGTCGATCACAAGATTTAGGGCATCCTCTTTATGACTAACCTTTTTATCTCTGTCTTGAATCTTCTTATACGTCTCCGCATGTGCATAAAATTTATTCAAAAAAAGTGTTAAATTCTTATTTAAACTTTTCGCACTTACTTTAGTGAAAAACATGAGCTTTATTCGGTTTTATCACAATTTTATCTGTCGCCTCCCTGACTAATTCATCTGGTAAATTTTTGTTTTTATCTTCTCGTGTTTTTCTCTACATGAAGCATCGATCGAAAAGTTGTTCTTCGGTAACACCTCCTTTTATGGCCTGGTAGTTATCAAACACACGTAGGATTTTACATCTAGTCATATATTTTATGACATCAATTGTGAGACAGAAAATCAATTCCAAAGAATCATATACGACAACAATACATAATGGTGTGTAATATAAGTATTCTATAATAGGACACATCCCTATAATGTTACAAGTTGCTACTTATATGAGACACACACAACACAACAAATGAAACACAAAATCAATAGAACAATGCTCAATTTTATAGTGAGGTGTATAATAAGACAAGGGACTTACTAATTTTTCTTTTAATCCTACGTATCCTGAACGTCCCGTCTGATGTGGGTATTTGGAGTGTGATATTGCTTCTTTCCTCTTTTCGAATTTAACCTTGTAGTGGAGATAAAAAGAATCTCATAAATATTTAGGATAAAAAATAAGCATGAAACTATGGTAAATATAGCAATGTGTATCCTCTAACCTTGAAGTCAGACGGTTGTACATGTTGTACGAAATTGGTCCAGGATTCTTTGTCCACAAGCGTTTTATACTTTTTGGGGACTTATGCAAGTTGTTCTGGAATACATGATAAGGAGCTACATGTTTGTTGTACATTTTCCTTTTGAAGTCCCGCAATTGAGTACCAAGACGTGACATGGTATCATCCCTCCTTGAATCGGGGAGGTCAAAATACAACTACCGTTTAATGGTATGTTATCCATAGTTATACAACAAAAAACGATGAATAAAGGAAGATGAAACTTTACTGTCCTTTGTGTCCGGATTAACATTTTTCCATTTCATATGTCTAAGGCCAACTTTTAAAAGGACCAAGTGGCCCAGATAACTACTGAATACACACTTGTACTTGCCGTCGGGTCTTTGAAAATCACCAATTTCTATTTCATATTTTCCTGGGTCCCTCATCTTCAAACTCTGTATGCATCTTAACTAATCTCGGCATTCCCCTTTCATTCTTCTTCTTCTTACTTTGCCTTTTGGCTGCTCTGCATCTTCCCCTTGTTTTTCTCCTGCTTCTGTTTCTTTGCATTGTTTGGAAATAACTGAAACAACCTTAGAATGCATGTGTTGTTTTAGTAAAAACAAACCATACAATATTTCAAACATTACCAGAAATTTCTTCATACATATCATCTCCAGCATCTTCTGGAACTTCTTATAGAAAGTCACTGTCATAGTACTCAGCTCCTCCTTCTGGAGAATAATCACCTGAATCACCACCGAAATATTCACATTGTTCATCCTCATACATGCCGTTATGGCCGTCGTATGTTATAACATAAAATGTGTACGTAAGTTCCAATTAGGAATATGAGCTTATTTTGGAATAACATTAGCTAAAACTAACAGCAAAAAAAACATGTTTTACAATTATATGAACTACATTCTATATTCAAAGAATCCCTCCAATAGAACATCGATAGAAACTCATTGATGCGGGTAACTTAAGCATAAAACATCATTGTAAAAAACACAATCTCATCTTGATTGAAACCCCTTATATTACATACATATCTAAGATCTGAAGAAAATAAACTGTGAACCCCCTTTTCAAAAGTAAAAAAGAAAAAGGAAATCGAGATTGAAACAACCCATGATTTCCAGTAACTACTTATTTCATACATCCAAAATAAAAACCCAAATCATGTTTTAACTAGTAAAAGAACCTATAATATCTAACATCTGATTCTATGATATCAAACAAACAGAAAAAACTAACATAAATTATATTCAATCGGAAATGGGTTATAGAAATAATACCAGTAAGAACGAGAGAGTGTGGTTAGATAGGTATCCTGTAAAGATGAGAGTTAGTAATACATATATGATTTAGAAAAAATAAGAATCAAGTTATAAAAACCGGATGGAGAAGAAAGTAGAACTTAACTTTCTTATTTGACCAAAAATTAAGTGGGAATTGATTTTTATTTTGAAATCACCCCGCCTAGTAAAATTCCAAAATTTCATTTTCATCATCCCGTCAAACATACGAATTAGAATGCCGATTCAAAAATTTTGGTTTTTTTGTTCTTACGTAAAATTTCTTTCCAGATATTTGATTTGTAACCAATATGGTTAGTTTCCCAGAGAATCTCGGGGTGGTTATCTTATTTTTAGGATAAAACTGTTTGTTTCCCAAAACCACGAACTATACTTTCCTATCTCTAACTAACTACAAAAAAGATCATAGAATAAATTTGGGGGTATAATATATTTTTATTTCGAATTATTTTCCCCTAATTTTCAGCCAATAGATCATACTCCCTCCCATTATCATGAATTGAGTCATTCAAGTTATTGGGACTTTGATGAGGAAGGAAGATCTTAGAAGTTACAGTGTTATAGGAAGATTTTATCCCACTACTATATGGACCGGCCCAACAACCTATATTTTCATAATTCATAAAAAAAGTCGTGGTTAGTGTCTCTTAATAACACAAGCATTTCCCACATGCGGTTACATGAGGTATATGGTTTCTATTTGTCAAAAACCCACATAAGAACACCATCAGAGTGATTAAACCCACTTAAGCACACCATCAGAGTAATTAGACATGTATAATTATTAGATACATAAACATCTGAAATGCCAGTAGGGGATAATAAGAGTTTTTCCTCTCTGGAGAGATGCAAATGCTTGGGGAAACACCCCATCAAAATCAATTTGTGGTGTTGAGTACTCAATTATCCCTAAAATTTGCTTTAGAAAGCAGAGAGAGAACTATTTTTTCCATTTAATTTATCTGCAGTCTGAAAAATACCTGTTTGGTGATTTTGTTTTCTGTAATTTTACAGAAGATCGTGTACTTCATTGATTTTATATTATTTTTTTCACCATCCATTTTTACATGTTTAAAGTCATAAAAGCGACGGAAAGCAGATAATAAAATCAAACATAAAATGCCAAATTAATTGGTATATTTTTACAGGAAACTATTAAATTTTCTACATTGTTTTTCCATATTTTCAGCTAATTATAGTTATTTTTCCCTTATTTTTTTTCAAAAGAAAAGAGTGATATGCGCACTACATAAACAATGCACATTATAAATGGTTAAAACTCAAATTAAAACTTATAACCCTCGTTTATTCCATGATTCTAGACTTAATAAATAAAAAAATCATAAACATTACTATCTCTAAAATTACAAAATAAGGAATGGAAACAACCTTCAAAGTTTTCACAGGAAAAAAAACCATAAAAAAAAACTCTTCAAAAGAAAATAAAAAACAACCATCAAATGAACCTTGATTTCCACCACTTATGCTTCAAAAAAACAAAACCGGCTTGGGCTTGTTATCCTCAGATTTGTCGATTTCTGCTTCATCAATCTCCACAGGCTTGTTGGGTTGGTAAGATCCAGTTGGAACTACCTCTTCAAAAAATGCCCCGGGCATTTCTAGTATGCAAGAATCTTGTAGTGTCCCATTAACTTGCCAATTCGGTTCAGGATCTTCATTAGTAATTTCAATACAAGCAGGAACATCAACATTCTCAGCAGGAACATCAGCATCCTCAACACCACCGACTTCAGCACGAATTAGGAACACCAGGAACCTTATTCATCCCACTCAAAATAATTTTAATTCTTAAATTACGGGACCCAGACATTAGTCGAGAACATTTTTGGATTCTCTCATCAACTTCATCTCTGTTATCCCTCTTAAAACTCATTTTTCTCATATACTCTATGTATCTCTCTTTTATTTTATGTTGGTGTGGTTTATACGACCTCTTTAATCACTATTTATATCTCTAATAATGAATACCTTAATTTTTTAGGTTAAGTGTATTATCTTCGATTGCCTAATTGTTTTGGTATTCGATAGTAAGTACACCAAATATTTCAGTTTCCATATCACTAAGAATATGGCAGCAAATATTTAATATCATATGGAATGAATATTTCATGTTTATCTAGTTTCTTTTTTAATCTAATCTAGTTTCAAAACGTTCCAAAAATTAAAAAAATCACCATCTCCAAAGAAATACCCTAAATGTTATTTTATTTTTTTGCATTACCTAAATTTTTTCGTCCACCATATCTCATTGTCGACACCAAATACTCCATATCACTATATATATATATATATCTTTGAAGCATCTATATATATGGGTCATATACGAAAACGCACCAGATTTTTTTAGTTGTTTACTCATATTTTTATAGTCTAATATTAACAAATTGCACATTTTTCTATATAGCAGGGCGTAAGATAAGAGGTAAAAGTCATATGGTTCCAGTTGGGCTAAACCCTACACGAAAGTGGGACTAGGCGTGACCCCTACAAGCCTATTGGGAACAGTTGTGTCTTTTAATTGAGACTAATTTAAGAGGATTAATATGGGAAAGTAAAGGGTCATAGATAAAGAAATTTCAAATACTTTTAGAGAGAAATTTGGAGAGGAAGATATTTATCAATAACTGTGCATTTAAATTTTCTAAATAAATCAAACCTGGCTGGTGATGGTGATCGACGAAGAGAAAAGGGTAAAGCCCCCATGACTGAGAAACAGGTGAAAGAGTTAGAAGAGAAGGAAAAAGAAGAAAGGTTAATCACCATAATGCGGTTGATAGGGGAGTTGAACAAGGATGATTTGGAGGCAGTACAAAACAAAGTAAGAGACTTGTTGCATGAATGTTGAACTCGGGAAAAACTAGGAAGGAGCGTGTGCAGTATTAATGGATCAGGAAGAGAAACCAGAAGTGTTACCAAAGAAGCTTCCTCTTGATCCCTTAAAACATGACGCTGAGAAGGAAAGGTTTGAGGCATTGCAGGCGAAAAAGATGAGGTTGAAGACATCAGAGGAGATCAGGAAGGCAAGTGTGGAAGAATATTTTCGACGGGATAATGAGAAGATGAAGAGCAAGTTGTTGTGTATGAAAGTAACACCCACTCCAGATTCAGTAGAAATGGTGATTGCAGAGGATGCTGCTGCTGAAGACCTAGAAGAGGAACTTGACGAATTTCACAAAAATGATATGAATGGGGGTACTGGTGCATTGTTGTCCCAACATACCGATTCCGAAGCGGATGGGTCAGATGAAGATGAAAACGAATCGGACGAGTCATATGAAGATGAAAACGAATCTGATGAGAAAGATGAGGAGGAAGAGGAATATCATGATTCTGATTCCGAGTGATAGTCTAGCAATGAGTAAGACTTGTCGACATTTGAATTCTTCTATATAGAGTTGTTGGATTTTTGGGTAAGTGCTCGATTCCAAGTGATAGTCTACCAATTATCTTTTTTCTTTTTTAATTTTACCTCGGTATATTCTTGTGTTTCATTGGTAGACCAAAATATTTGGGTTCGATTTTATGCACACTCTCTAGAGAGTGTGCATGCAACCTTTTAATATCCATCATTGATTCAATTTTGGGAGTTATGTAACAAGGGTCGAGATCCTAAATATGGAGGGTAATAGGCCCATCTGTTAGCTAATTAACCAACCAAATAATTATGTCAAATATACACTAGTGTGCTGATTTTTATTTTGCTTGACCTATTTTGTTTGACATTAGTTGATTTTAGACCTCCAGTATAGATTTTCCGGTTAATCAGAGATTGGGACCCATTAGAAGTATCTGAGCATTTATGAAATTGTTTTTGAATTGCCACCTAATCAGATTTTCCAACATACGCCGGACAAGTCTCATAAATGTTAAAAACTAACCATTTCAGGTGTGTACGGAGACATAATGCAATACACCAGCGTCACATTATGCCTCTCAACAGGTGATGGCTCTTTCGTATATGACCAACATCGGTACAATTAGGGTTCCGATGAAGATTCATTTTCATATATATGAATGAGTCATTAAGCAAAATATGACCAACATCGTACATTTATGGTTCCTGAGAAGATTCATTTTCATATATTGGAATGAGTAATTAAGCAAAATATAACCGAGATCGGTACATCAAGGGTTTAGGGTTATTGTGATCATTTTCATATATTGGAATGAGTCTATCTGCAGAATATGACCAACATCGGTACATCAAACTAGGGTTCCGGTGAAGATTCATTTTCATATATTAGAATGAGTCATTAAGCAGAATATGAACAACATTGGTACATCGAACTAGGTTTCCAGTGAATATTTATTTATATATACTAGAATGAGTCATTAATTCGCACAGTATTACAACCAACATCGGTACATTAAGGGTTTCAGTTAAGATTCATTTTTATTGGAATGTGCCTTTAAGCAGAACATGACCAACATCGGTAAATCAAACTAGGGTTCCGGTAAAGATTTATTTTCATATATTGGAATAAGTCATTAAGCAGAATATGACCAACATCGGCACATTTAGGGTTCCGGTGAAGATTCATTTTCAAATATTGGAATAATTAATTAAGCATAATATGACCAACATCGGTACATTTAGGATTCCGATGAAGATTCATTTTCATATGTTGGAATGAGTCCTCAAGAAGAATATGACCAACATCAGTAGATTTAATTAGGGTTTAGGGTTCTTGTGAAGATTCATTTTCATATATTGGAATGAGTCTTTAAGCAGAATATAAACCAACATCCGTATATTTAGGGTTTCGACGAAGATTCAGACTCAACATAATAGGTCTAGTTTATTTTGATTTTTTTTTCGAACTCAAGTCACTGGTATCATCACCCAACAACTTTACCATTGTACTACCGTGACATATCGATTTTTAATATAAATGACCATAATACCCTTACAAATAATTGGATCATGAAATATTATTCATTTTTTTTTAGCATAAATGTCTTTTCAAATTATTATACATAATTGGGCATAAAGTATATTATAGTACGTTTTTTAGCGTAAATGACCAATATACCCTTATAAGTAATAGGATGAATGAAAGATACTACTATGGTTTATCAAATTGATGAAACATATATGTCAAACCAAGGAAAGAATTAAGGTGATTCAAAAAAAAAGGAAATAATTAAGGTATTCTAGATTCCGTTTATTTTGCTTGGCATGATTATAGGAAGCTGAAGGAAAATTATTTTTTGGGGCATTTGCTCCTTGATTTGCCATTTTTCTATGCTGCTAAACTTCTTTCCTTTTTTTATTTAATTCTCTGTATTTTGGAAATTATTTATACTACCCTTGTTATAGTGTCTTTAAAGATGCCACAATAGCCATTCAAGGCATTTGGTGGAATCTCCCGTCCCTTGGCAGTTCAGGCATGCGCAATAACTCCTAAACCATCGTGAATCCTCCTTAAATCGTACTCTTCAAGATTGCTAATAAGGGGTACCAAATTAGTGGGGCTGTACCAAATTAGTCATATGGCTAACCAGGTGTTGTTAGTCAGGTTCAGCACATGTATAATTAGATATGCTTCTCTCGGGAATAAGAGTTAGGATAAAAAAAAAAGAACATTAATGTACAAAATATTTAAATTTCTATATCACTGGACCCATTCATAAGTATACAAAATATATCAATTTCCATATCACTAAAAATATGGCAGCAAATAAATAATGAGATATGGAATGAATATTTCATGTATATCTAAATCCATGATCTTTGTAATTTTGTTTAATTTTTTTTTGCATTAACTCCAATCACCTAAATTATATCGGCAACAATATCTCATTGTCAGCATCATATATATAAGTTTCCATATCACTCTCTCTATAGATATATGGGTCTTATAAGAATACAACACCATATTTTCTTTAGTTGTTTTCTCATATTTAGTCCAATATTAACAAATTGACGAAATTTACGTACCATTAACTATGACTTGTAGGTGTACACTTGTGATTTGACCCGGTGTGTTCATTTAGATCTTACTTTATAACATAAAATTGGTCGAATATGTGTAGAAGAATATCACACCTCACTAAAAGTTGTTTTTCTTCTGCAAATCACTCTTCCTTCCCTTTTTATCAGAATGAACTAGAAATCCTATTGCTACCAAGTTTTTGCTATGGGTCCTGTAGATATTAGATTCAATTCACTTCAAATACCCTATGAGACGATTTTAAGATCTCATAATATGATGTGAGAGTTCTTCGGACTAGAGTCGATGTATTTATAATCTCCATGAGAAAGCATACAGATTACTGACGTTTCGTGAAATTTTTAAGGCATTTGATGTCGATGGAAATTTTGTGGAATTGGTCCATGGGGAGAGTATGTGCAGTTGTCCCTTTGATCGAGATTTTTTCAATCTCCAACAACAGGTTGATCGACTTCAAGGACAAATGGATCGACTTCAAGAATAATTGTTTGAGGATTTCAACCACAAAGATATGGCATCTATGGTAGATAATGCAAGAAGACTAGATTGACTAAATACTTCTTATTGATCAGAAGTATGGTATATGAGATTTAATATTTTTTTTTAGTAATTTTTTTAATAAAAAATGTAATAGCAATTCTGTTAGTTTTTTTTAAGCATGAATTCTGCTAATTAAGATAAAGTTTATTTACAATTGTTTCCAATTTTTTTTTATTTTTTAGCATAACACATGTTGGTCTTGTATTTTGGTGCAAAACACCTCTTTTAATCTCTAATTTGTCTATTAAAATAATCTCAATTCTTTCAGATTCTAAAATGCCCTTCAGTTACAAAACATCCATATTTTTTTCATTCCTTCGCATTAAACCTTAATTTTCAAGACTATTAGTACTTCCTCCGTCCAAGTTATATAAACGGAGAAGTCAAATATCTTAGATTAAGAAAATTATATGGATTTCATAAATATCTATCCTCTTTCTAATATTAACCTTACTTTTTGATGAAAAATAGATATATTAATCTAGTTTAAATGTAATACTACTATTATAATAAGGGTATACATGGAAAGAACTACCTAGGAATTAGAACTATACCTATATAGATAGACAACCAAAAACTAAAAATCCGCCAATATAACATGGACGGAGGTAATATCATTTTTTTCATTTGAAGCATAGACTGTTATCATTGATCTAACTATCAATCATGTATATAAAAAATAAGATATATTTCCCTTAATTGATTAGAAAAATTCATTAACTAGAATATGCCCAACATGGACACATTTATTGTTCCGATGAAGATTCTGACTCAACTGTTGATGAGGTCATTAAGCATAATATGATCAACCTGGTACATTAATAGTTTGGTTGAAAATTATGACTCGACAGAATAGGTCATTAAGCAGAATATGAACAATATCGATATATTTAGGGGTTTGGTGAAGATTCTGACTCAACTGATGAGGTCTATAAGCAGAATATGACCAACATTGATACATTAATGTTTCTAATGACAATTATGAATAAATAAAAGGCCATTAAGCAGAATATGACCAACACTGTTACATTTAAGGTTCCAATGAAGATTCCTACTCAACATAATATGTCAATAAGCAAAATATGACCAACATCGATATATTTTGGGTTCCGTTGAAGATTCTGACTCAACTAATGAGGATATTAAGCAGAATATGACCAACATCTTAATATAAGAATTTGGTAAGTTTTTCTTAAAAAAAAAAAAATCCAAAAAAAAAGAAAAATATGTATCAAATTTTTAAATAAATTAAAGTTTCAACTTTTGTAAAAGAAAAACATCAATTAAATTTTCAAATAAATATGAAAAAGATCCATCTTCAAAATTAATTTAGATTAAAACCAATTACAAATGACATGTTGTCATTTGTATTTCCTATTAACTGTTTCCAACCATTTATGTTTCAAAAAGTAAAAGATAAAAATAGCCCAATTTTATCTCTAAAAATAAACTTCTTCAATTTTCACTTTAAATAGTAATTAGGCACTTAATACCTACTATTGGAATGAATTTATCTTAAATAGGGGTTTAAAATCCCATGTGTCAAGAAAAAAAATGTGCACCTTCGAGGATATACGTTTTAATATGGAAATCCGATATATTAGGTATTGGAAATGAGATATGAACTTTAAAGGATACAAATTAGGGGTTTTCCTTAGAGATTAAGAGACATAAAAAATAAAAACCACACCTGAACAAAGAGTGAGAATTAAGAAAGAGTAAAGGAGAAAATGAGTTTTAGAAGTAGAGATGGGAATGAAAAGGATCCACAAGTAAGGGATTCAAGCAATAAAAGATTAATGGTTGCACCCTCAGAGTGTCAATTGCGCCAGAAATTAAGGATTACTATTAACCTTGGCGGCTTAGCTATGGTAAGTGGTGTTTCATTGGATGCCGAAGTCAGTATTATTGGTTTCGTATCATTGGGATTTCCTGATGTTTCATTGAATACCGAAGTTCATGATGGGGAGAATAGTGCCATTCATGAAGATGCCCCTTTTGATGAAACTCTGTTTGGCATACCAGAAATACACGATGAGCCACTTATTGAAAAGAAAGACAATGAGACTCTGGTTGGAGTACCTGAAGTTCCACCAGAGCCTTCCAACAACCATGCTAACTCATGGACATGACCGGATAAGATGGTTGTTGCTGAGGAACAAGGAGATTTTCGGCTGATTTGGCTTGAATTATTTTGAATTATTTTATGTTTTTTTTTAGAAATTGTTTATTTTTTAATATTTTTTGGATGCTGGTTTTATTATTTTCATATGTTTGATAGATGAATTTAGTGAAAACTGTTTGTTCCTGAATATGTTTATTTTGTTACAATTTCTTTGTTTGCTATTTGACTTATTTTCTTCTGAATCACTCCATATATTTGTTAACCATAGACTCATATTAATAATTTTTGTCTCTTATCAAGTCAACTCAAGTTAGCCACGATTCAATCTTTTCTATTTCGTAATAATATGGTCCCAAATTCCGCCAAAAATAAAATGTTTTATTAAACAAATATTAATTTCAAATAGAACGGCTTCAAAAAATAGTAAGCATAATGTTAAAGGAACAATATTTATGAACATCTTCCTCAGAAGAATATTCTGCACAAATTCTATAAACTCTTATGTTCCTTGAATTAAAAGTTCAAAAAATACCACTGCAGACAATATTAATGATACTAATGCCTTGACTCTAGTATCAGATATTCTTTTTCTTCCAGGCTTATGCCATCAATGCCCCCACAAGAAGTGCAATTACATATACACAAAACTTCCAAATTTCCAAGGGATAAACCTAAAGTTATCAGGTGTAAAGACCTTACCCAGAGCAGAGCCATAACTCAACCAACATCGGTACATTATTGACTATTCTACTTTTAGAGGTCATAAATGCTTGTTGGTGCATATTTTTTGATATAAAAAATCCAATGTTATTGTATTCTCAGAAGCGAATCGATGCACACTCTCTAACGAGTGTGCATGTGACCTTCTAATCTCCACCATTGATTCAATTTTGGGAGTTATGTAACAAGGGTCGAGATCCTAAATATGAAGAGTAATGGGCCTATCTGTTAACTAATCAACCAATCAAAATAATAATGTCAAAAGATCGAAACTACAAGTAGATTAGGAAAAATACCTAAAGTTACCCAAAATAGTTAAACATCGAAATACAAGTCCCTTTGCATCAGAACTTTATATATCTCTTGATTCCTGAATTTTTGGCTGTAGATTTGCTTATATCAGACAAAAGAAATTTCATAGTATAGTTGAGATGCATTTAGTGAAGATATATTTTCTTCACTGTCTACACTAGGATACATCAACTTGGTTTCCACCACAACCAATCTAAAATCCTCACATTGACTATGGAGTAATTCAAATCTTTTGCTGATGCGTTGGAATGATTTTCCATTTTGATTCCAGTCTAACGCGACAAAAATTGTGAAGACACGGTTCCAGAAATTATCCAAGGGTTGAAATAAGTTAATCCTTAGGTCTTGATCATGATGTGTGGTTTTCGACCATGCACGAGCTATGGCAACATCTTCTCTAGTGGTGAAATTAGCAGCCATGTTTTGGAGTTTTTAGATTATGAATAAAGAGGTGTATTTGTTGAAAAACAATTTGAGAAACAATTTGAGAATTGAGAAAACAATTTGAGAAGTAAATAAGTGTATTTGTTGAGAGGAGAGTGATATATATATATATATATATATATGAAAGACCCAACGAAAAGAAATCTTGGAAACTTAATCAAGTCGTTGGGTAGTAATCGTACTGTTGACTAATTTATTATAAAATTTATACACTATTCTACTCATAGAGATCATAAATGCTTTTTGGTGCATATTTTTTGATATAAAAATCCAATGTTAGTATGTTCTCAGAAGCAATTCTCACCATTTACCATTTGTAGTGTTTTTTTAGAATTTAATTTATTAAGAAAATCATTTTATAACAAATTAATAATTTATTAGAGCTCAAACCTAATTGAATACATCTTGTCCAGTATCTTGTTAAGTAATACAACTATTAGTATGTGGAAGGAAAGATATGGTATGATGATGCGTATCCTCATACTTTATTTTTTTGTTTGGTCTAATCAGTGATCACATCGTTTTTTCTCTCTAGTGGTGTTCTTTTAGATTTGAATATTTATTGGTTTATGAATAACGCAGAGAGTTTTTCCTTCATTTAATAGCCCAAGGAATCATCTAAATTATTGTCATATCATAAAAGAAGAAAAACAAAAACCTAGAAAAAGTCAAGCCATGTCATCGGTGGGATTGACCGTGGGATATATAGTGGGTTAAACAGAATTATTGATTTACGTTCGAATTGAAAAAGGTTGTTAGTTTATTTTTGGAAATAAAAGGGTTAAATGGAGGTGGTTGTTTAATGTAGTACATGCTCTTGTATTATCTTCAATGTAAATTTTTGCTATATATATAGAGGTTTTTCCGGGTTATTACTTCACAAGAGCAAAAAAAAAAAAAAATTAGTGAGAAATGGCGGGTGAGAGAAACAAAAAACCTTTTCTTATTCAAGAATATATCCAGAATCTTCATTTTTGAAACTGTCCCAGAAGAGGAAAGAGTCGATGAAGAGACTCAACCCTCTCCTTATAAGACTTGGTATGATTTTTTCCGAAGTTTCGATAAGCTTCGAAAGGAGACTGGTGAAAAAATAGGTGATGATGAATATGATGACGAGGATTTCTATAGAAATATTTTTCCAAGGGTAAGGAGGTTCCGAGTGAGCAACGGTGTGAAGACTGAGATCCTGGAGGAACAACCCTAGCCTATTGGATAAGTAAAAATATGAGTACTTTGCATGTGATTGTCTCAGAGTTGCATGCAAAAGAAAGGGTTAGGGTTTGAGGGAAGAGGAAAAGGGTCGACAAAGCTGAATTAGTTTTCCTTTTTCTTTCTTTTTTTTGGTATTACTTAAGGTTCAATCTCTTTGTCTTTAATATTTTTTTAGGCTTGCTTTTATGTTATGTTTTTTATTAACGTGTTTAAAAGGATAATCTTGAAATGGTTGGGTTTGTATTGATAATCTTTAATATCTTTTTAGCCTGTTATATGCTCATTTTATTCAATTTCTTTGTTTGGTTATGTGTTTCATAATCATTGACTCGTATTAATTTCATGCCTCACAGCCTCTCTATCTTATGTTAACTATGTTTTCCAATGTGATTATAATTATAATTATAATTATATGGCTAAAGTTGGGTGTAAATTGGCTTTAGGGTAATTGAATAAAGATCTGCTGTAAAAGAATTTGGTTATGTGTATTTTGCTAACAATCATTGAATAAAGCTCGAATTCATTGATAAATACCATATTTTGAACATTTTAAATATGTATATTTTGCTAATACAAATTTTAAAATGAGGGGAATGAGAATATTGAATTGAAACGGATGAACTCTTTGATAACCATATGGTGTATTCTAGGGTTTCTTTAACTAATTCATGGACGAAATTGCCATTTCCCGTTTATGATAGTGTAGATTGAACATTACCCTAATCTGGTTGGAGTTTTATATTTTTTTTCCTTGGTAGTTTAATTTGGTTTGAAGAATAATTTCCCATACTTCATGACATATAGAACACGTCTAAAAATTGTAGAAAAATGTGTAATAATTTTTGCGCCCAATACATGAGTATGATCAAGTGTATTTGATTAAAAATGTCTAATATTTGATTCAATGGGATGCAATTGGATATTAAAAATCTATGGAGATCATTTTTGCTGTTTGGTGCATATTTTTTGATAAAAAAATCCAATGCACGTAAAAATAGTCTAAGCTGGCCTCGCACCTCCTCAATACTCACAATATTTATCCATATCGAACTAGTCTCAAGTCGCAGAAGATTCCACGGCTGAATTCCTTGAACTTCTCTCGAGTGCGCATCAATGTTCGGGTAACATCTATCAAATTCGGGAATAGCTAATACTTAAACCCAAAAATATACTCTAGCTTAACGCCTCATTAGCAGTGAACGCTTCTCAAATTGCTCTTTTAAGCTTAAATATGCTATTATAGCACTTTGATTAAATATAAGCCACAAATTATGCGCCACTCCTCTCGGAGGCGCCACAATCAAGAAAAAATGCCTTGAAATACGCATTAAGACTCTAAGCTAGGCTAACCCTAGCCTTTTCTCCTATGAGCGCCAAGTTAGCACTAACTATTTGGCTTAGCACCACATTGGCACCAGTTAGCCACATTAGCGCTAACCCTAGCACCTGAGAAGCGCCAACTAACCTAACATGGTCTTAGCTAGCACATCTTGGCCTGATGATGCCTTAGCTAGCACGTCACTACCTTAGCACTAAAAGTTCTAACCCTAACCCTAGTGGCAAAGGCGAAAACCTCCTTGGCGGAAGCATCCCACGCTTGGCGCGTATCACATGATGCGGCTTTGACTTATCGCATACATAGCGACACGTCCCCGAGTAACGGCTAAGCCTAGCGCATCCCAACTAGTCTAGAGGGTCCGAACAACCGAGCGCGTCCGATCCAGCCTAATGCGTCTCTAGCAACTACCCTAATGCGTCCTCTACTCCAGCATGTCATATGCTATGACGCGCCACAATCCTAGCGCTAAGTCCCTAGCACTGACGCGTTCCCAACAACCCAATGCGTCTCTAGCCCTGGTGCGTCCCATGCTCTAGCACGTCTCTAACCTAACACGTCCATAGGCCAATACGCCCTTGGCCTAGTGCGTCAATACTGATAAGCGTATAATTTATACATTTTTATCACCTAATTTATATTTGTTTGGACTTATTTTTATTCGTTGAATGCAATTTTAGGTGGTACAGCTGAAATCCAAAGTTGCAAGTAAACATGGCAGATAAACGTCGGATCATAATCACTGGCCACTAACAGAAATTTTAGTAAATGTCTCTGTGGATATATGCTTTGACTCTTTGTGGCATAAAGAGAGACAAAGCCTGTAGGAGTGGACGTTGGCTGAAGGGCAGAGAGAAAGGAGCATCTTTTAGTTGTTGGCTAGACAAATACGTGAAAGTATGATGAATGGTAAGGGGGACAAATAGAAGTAGGAGGCTAAGGTTAGTTTGGCTACTGATTAAAGGGAGACAAGATATGAAGAAAAATAAAAAGTGGGGTTGGACTTCGATGATTGAGGTGGAACAACTTTTAAAAGAGTTGACGGCTAGAGATAGAGGAGGTTGACTATTCATGTGATGGGTGAAGCTATAAAAGAAAGAAGAGAGATACAGACTCGGGTTTCCTTTAGACTTTTCTTTTAGACTTGCCTTTTAGGTTTTTCTTTTGTGGGAGAGTGGAAAGAGAAGAGAGGGAGGAAAGTAGGTGGAAGAAAGACCTAGGGAAAGTAGGTGGAAGAAAGACCTAGGGAAGAAATAGAAGGCTAAAAAGAAGACCTAGGGTAGAGAGTAGGTTAAAATGAAAATAAAGGGAGACGTGAGAGGGATGCGTAAGGGCGAGAAGGTGGAAAGCCTAGGTGGTAGAGTAGGGTTGTGTTAAAAAGGTGACAGGGGAGGCGTAGACTTTTAGCTTTTCTGTTGGGTTTCTGTACAGAAAACCAGGGGATACGGAAAGAGGGGTCAGTCAGTGGTGAAAAAGAAGAAGTACCCAGGAGAGAAGAAGAAGTAGGTTGTAACATTTTCTCTGGGTTGGTGGAGAGACGTTTTTCTAGATCGGAGTTGTTCTTGAGTCGGAAACACAATGATACTTCTCTATCTCCACTTTTCTTAATTATTTTTTATGGGTTTTGAGAAACCCAATTCCATGTCTTGCTAATTAATTTGTAGCTAGGTTTTATGTTGAAACCATTTAAAGTATTAGACCAATTGAATTGATTATTTGGTATAGACTATTATGATTTGAATAGATTAATTCCTGATTTTTATATATTGATTTAATGATAAAATTAGTTGTTGCTTCACCGGTGCTGTACAATACAATAACCTATGCACAGAATTAATAGGATAGCAAATATATTTGTCTATTTATTTGATATTTCATGCTTGGGTTAAATCCTTAGATGGGGTATGCTTAGAATAGTCAAGTATTATTTGTGAACTTATAATTAGTTTCGTATAATTTTCTCGCTGATGCAATTAGATGGTGTATGCATGAGACTTAGAGCTTTTGATGCATCATGCTTAGGGTGTCCCATTGATATTTGAGAATCTAATACATATAATAGGTGATGTCGATAAGACGAACAATAAATGAATATTCAGGAGTTATGTTTCACTTCAGAAAATATATATAATGGTGGATACTAAAAATCCTGGTTACCGACTCTCTCTTCTTAGTTATTTCATTAGTTTAGTTTATTTAATTATTTTTCTCGTTCATTAGAATTTCTGAAAAATCTAAAAATATTATTTTTGATTAGTTTAATTGAGATATTAATTATAGTATTGTCCTCGCTCCCTGTGGGTTCGACCCGTACTTGCCGATGTCTACTAGTTAGACGCCATGCAATTGCGGTTTATTTATATAGGGTTCTAAAATCCTATCAAATACTTAGCGACTTAGCCACAAACGCATTGGCGCTAACACTCTAGTACAAATTGTATTTGACCTAGTTGAAGTGCTAACTTTGAACCTCGTTTACACTAGCTTTATTCCCCTAGCATAATTTATATTTGTTAAGAGCTATGCATATTTGCCTTACTCCTGAGACGATAGAACATTATCCCTGTTATACTAAAAGAGCTAGCACATTACTATTTTTGCTAAGCAGCTAGTACTAGCTATACTTCCCTCAGAAATACGCAATTCTTCTCAATATTGGTCCAATACCAAATCTTATATACATTTCTATTAGGTCTTCTTGCTTAAGAATACCTCTACAATATTTGGCCTCAAATGCCTCCCAGACTTATGCTAAGTCACTTTCGAGATACTACTTAGCCATTAAAAATGCCATGTTACTCCCAAGCAAGTATATGACCACTGAACTTCCCAGACTCGACAGTAATCAGTCTGATTATCAATCCAGTGAGTTGCGCAACTTGCCTCACTGACTTAGAAGGTCATTTGACTTGACTTGACTCAATCAAAACAATAGTGGCTTATGACTCCACTATTTCACGATATACCAAACACAACACATGGGGGCATTCTCATTGGGGTATTGTTCTGGAGGTCTATAGTAATCGTGCGTTGTGGCAACACATCCACGAAAAAGAAGGCAACAAATAGTGGGCGGTTACAGAGAAGTTGAAAGGATGAGAAGTAGTTGTTTGACATGTCTTCCTTACTTTCTGGCAGCACCCCACTAAAATCTCTACAATCATCACTTCTCCACCTCTCCCTAACTTCCACGACTTACGAGAAAACAGTGTGTCTCCTTTGAACTATAAATAGATGATTCCTATCTATTCGAAACAGGAACAAGACAACAAGTCAGGAGTAACTACACATACAAAAATAGCGATTCATCTCAGAGATAATCCTTTCTCCTTACCACACTACTCATCACACTGATATTTTTCAACCTTCTTTGCTTCCCTCCCCTAAGACCTACCCAATCTTCTCCATCTTTGTGATTGAAGTTGAACGTATATCTATTTCTTGGTTTAGGCTCGTCATGTTCGATTTTAATCTCTCGAACCTACTTGAAAGTACGATTTTACTGTATATTTATTTTCACCCTAAAACAATTGGTGACCACAGCGGGAGATCAACCTCTCAATTACAAAAGCCAATTTTCAGTTATTCAAGATGGTGGATCTTAGGTCCGGAGAAGTTACAACTCCTATAGTCGGTTCAGGTAACAGTGGTGGTGGTGATTCTGAAAACACCCCTTTTACTACTGAACCTCCCTGTACCAATACTATTACTACAACTCCTCCCGGTGACAAGACCGCTGAAGACACTGAGAATAATCAAACTTCATTCACATAGCTGATATGATGAAGAGGCAGGAGGGCCCTGCCAGAACACAAGTGGAGATGGCCACTACTCATAAGGTAGTATTTACTTGAATTAAAACTTTGACGGAGCGACTCTCCCTAGAACAACGCCATTTCCTTACGTATCAAACCAGGACCAACCTCACAGCAACCACCGACGTCAGCACATCAAAGACTCAAAGGAACGATGAAGTTCATATCATTCATGATCGCCCACCAAAGAGGTACCAACAACCTAATTTTGTTACCCGTGAAAATCTGGAATGATAAAACCATGGCAAGGAGGACTCATCCCCGGTTCATCAACACCAACCTCCCTACACACCTGAAATTCAAAGGATTCTTCCGGGAGGTTACTCACCTCTGACTTTCTCATTGTACGACGATTGAAAATACCAGGAATATCCAAAAGACACTCAGCATGGTCGATCTAATGCAAAAAGAAAAAAGTTCCTGCCAAAACACGGAAAGACATGGTTACCACTCAAGATAGGTACTCACTTGCCTCAAGACTCTAATGGAACAATATTTCCCAGGATAGATCCGTCAACAGTTGAAGCAAGAAACGATTCTAAGCCTACCAACTTCAACAGTACCAAAATCAACATTCAAGATGATGACGAGATTTGCATTCAAAGAGGGAAATCAAGGAGCCAAATATTCAACCTCTTCTCCCATGAAAACCTGGAAAGACTTTTACAATTTCAAGGCAAAAAGGGACAAGTCTCACTTCAGTAGCACCAACCTCTTACCCTCTCGCCATCCAAAAGATCATTTCACCAAGGGGGATATGTCTCTCGCTATTCTCCCTCTATAATAGGTGATTAAAAAAATTTGTTCAAATCTAAAAAAATTATTCCAGATGAACGACGAGTATCCTGGTGACTACATATGCCGATTCAAGGTCCAAAATTCGCAGAGATATCTGTTGTAGCAGCCGTCTGGTCAGTAAATACTACATCATCCAATCATCCATGGGGTCCTGTCAGAACGAAGGGGTCAAGAGGGAGGTCTCATCTCAGCAAGCGTCATGAATTGAACACACACCATCATCCTCGACCCCAGTTCCAGCCTTAGCCTCAGCACCATCCCAAAGACAAACTCTGTTCCACGTCCTAGAAAAAACTCTACAACAACAACAACAATAAAATCCAAATCCATCTATGAAATTCTTAAAATTTCCTCTTTACTCAGGTACCAGTTCCTTTCACTCTGGTACGATTCCATTCACTCAGGTACCAGTTCATTTCCCTCTGGTACGAGTCTATTCACTCAGGTACCAGTCCCTTTCACTCCGGTACCAATCTCTTCACTCCGGTACTAGTGGTCGTGTCGTAATCAACCAAAATAATCGAGTTCTTACTCTCTAAAATAGATTTAAGTATAGCAAATAAGAACAAGTTCGTTCCCACAGAGAGGCTAGTGATTGTTAATTACTTTCAATTACGCAAGTAAACAGTTTATGTTGTGAATTAAGCTAAATTAAACTAAAGCAAACTAAAGCAAATTAATAGAAACGTGTATCAAGGAGAGAAGCATTGGTAAGAGAATTCATCGTCCGTTTTCCAACATGTTATCAATCAAAGAATACTCAACATTCATGCATTAGTAACACCAATAACCCTAAAGCATCCTATCGCAGGGCTACTCCGGCAAAACTCCTAATATCATCAGAGAGGGTATCGCGCCACTCTCTGAATCCTTAACACCAGATAACTTGGCGTAAACACCAAGTTCAACCCAATGAAAGCAATGGTATTTGTGAGTTGAGGTTATTCTAAGTAACCCGGCGCAAAGTGCAACTCGAATTCAACCTAGGTCAAGCTTCTACACATATTCGCATGGATTTTTAGTATCGTTAACAAATATGCTATACTACTCGTATCTAGAGTCCATCGACAATTCCGGATCGAAAACTCTAACTTAGTTGTAGATATCAATGCATGCTCATTCAATTTGCAACTTAAACAAATACACAATCAATCATACATGGCGTTATAATCAGTAGAACATGAACGATACTAAAAACAACATGAACATATAAGCATGCGCTATTCAATTGATAGACATGTTTTCCAACTTCAGATTACATCCCTAACCAATAAGAGAGGTTTAGATCATCATGGGTTTCTCAAAACCCATGGAAATCAAAAAAGAAAAACAATCAAACCCGGAAAGATAGCGAAGAATTGTTGCTCCGAAGTGCAGCTGCCGAAGTAGCCAGCAGCACCAAGTTACGCCTGTTGCCTTCTTTCTTCTTGCTGTGTATCTTCTCTTTTTTTCACCGTGTATTGTATATCCTTTCTCCTGTATATTTTGAGTTATATATGAGTTTAATCCCGAAAATTAGTGCGTGAGACAACTTGTTTTGTGAATTCAGCCCAAATCCGAAAATAGTTGCGCCCAGCCTTTGTTCTTTCCGTTGTTGTTTCAAACTCTCTTGTGTATGTCCAGCTCCAACAAGATATCCACGATTTTAGTGAGTGTAATCTCCAATATTTGCTGTCCCAATTTGCCAAAAGACTTCCATGAGAAGACCAATTATTCTTTTT
>JAJJMC010010614.1:7160621-7281013 GCA_023531435.1 Papaver californicum | reverse complement strand
AGTTGATGGGTTTCTGATTTGTCAAGGTTGTTTGTGATAATGGTGGTTATCGAATTTGGCTGTACTTTTGGTGGTGGATGTTGTGTGGCCATGAAACAGTGAGAACAATTTGTCGTGAATGAATTGAATGATGTTGTGTGTTGATTAGGTGATTTGAATGAATGGGTGGTACTAATTCAGCGGAGGGAAGGAGAATTCGTGAATGAACTAACAAAAAATATGTTGCCTGAATTACCACCAGAGACACACACTATGTGTTTGATGAATTGCTCCACTGAGATGCCGTGAACAAGAAGTGAAGTTGCCTTGAGTTCTCCAAAACTGACAGGCTTATTTGGATGTGTTGACTCTGATTTTGGGTAGTCATGATTTTTTGGCTTCAGTTGAGTTTGTGGGCTTTCTTCTAATGAGTCTGATTTTGGTCCAGACGTGTTTAGTCTAGGGAAAGCTTGCCAAGGGTTAATTTAGTTATGGAAACTAGGGTTTTTAGAGTTGTTTAAGGAATTGAAAGACAAGTGAAGAGCTAGAGAATCTACAACAAGAGAAACACCTTTGAGAATCTGATTTTTGACTTACACCTTTGAGAATCTGATTTTTGACTTCTACCATTATGTTTTCTAGGTTTTGATACAAGTTGAAGAGAAGCGGCCGAAATCGAGAACCACACACCTAGGGTTTGCTTTATTGCTTTTCTTCGTATATTTAATCCAATTTGTGAACTCCAAAACTATGAGTAGTTAATTTTCTTATTGATTAGGGAAGATTTCGAAACTCCGTAACATGTTTTATTAATCAATTTTTGCAAGTTAAATCTTTTGATAAATTCTTTTGTTGAATATATTTTTCTGTTCTTATGACCATGAGATGTTTGCGAAACATTATTTGTTGCGAATGGATTTTGTGGACAATAGTGTGTAAAAGATAACCCTAGGTTAATGTGCTGAACTTATGAGCATGTGACTAGGATCTACTTGATTCACAATTATTAATGCAATTGATTGAATTACACCTAGAGAGCCTATTTTAAGTGGTATACTTGATTAGAATCTTCTAGAGAACTTATTCTACACGGTGAAATTAGGAATCCAAGATTAGTTTAACTTATAACTTGTCTTAAGTTATTAACAATCAAAGTTTATTGAAGGTTAAATGATGGGTTGTCAACCGACCAAAATATTTCCGATACTTTCTACAATAATGATTATAGTAGCAAGTAGGGATTCGTTCCCATAGAGAACATGAAATTGTTGTTCGCTTTCTACTTCTTAGGTAATCAGGGGGGTTGAGTTTCTAAGAAATATAACTAAAAAAAGTATGGAATTGGCACTAAAACCATATAGATTATGCACCTATCATTTAAACTTGTATGATAAATAATATCTTTGTTCGGGCGTAGAATGATTCCTTAATCAATTTTTTCTCTTAATTTGCATACAAACTACAATTTTCAGATTCACTAAATCATAACTTTCTTAGTTAAAACCACTCTTATAACAACTTTTTCTCAATTCCTCCCTTGGGACTGAAACTACTTGTCAATATACTACTTATTAATGCCAGAGAAGTAGAGAAATATTATTTGTGAGTTTGACACACCATCACCTGAAAGCCAAAAGCTAAGTATATTTTATTCTATTATTAAAATTTAAATTATGCATATATAATCATTATAAGCATACTATCACCATCTAGTGCTTACTGTGTAACATTACTGTTCCTCACTAAGCAGGGGACTTAATGTAGATGGTGAGTTTTTGACAAGGGTCAGAATTCTAAAATCGCCCTTCTGCCTAGTTGCAAGAACATAGAAATATCCGCACATACTTGTGCGTATACTTTTGACTTCACATCAAAATACAAAATGCTATATTCCTACTTATATTCCGTAGGCGAATTGAGGATACAGTCTCTACAAAAGGCTACATGCATTCTACGCTAACAATGTAGTCCATGATCTCTACATAACAAGTCTCAAGCTCCTAGATGGGTTGCCCACTAGTATAGAGCAACTTGAGTCCTCTCTAAACAACTACAAACATTTTAAACTGGCTTCGTAGCCTCCTCAATACTCACAATATTTATGCCATATCGAACTAGTCTCTAGTCGCATAAAATTCCACGAATGAATTCCTTAAACTTCTCTCAAGTGCGCATCGATGTTCGGGTAACATCTATCAAATTCGGGAATAACTAATGCTTAAACCCCAAAATACACTCTATCTTAACGTTTCGTTCGCAATGAACGCTTCTCAAATTGCTCTTCTGAGCTTAAATATGCTATTATAACACTTTGCTTAAATATAAGCCACAAATTATGCGTCACTCCTCTCGGACGCGCCACAATCAAGAAGCAATGCCTCAGAAGGCGCATTAAGCCTCTAAGCTTGGCTAACCCTAGCCTTTTCTCCTATCAGCGCCAAGTTAGCACTAGTTATTTGGCTTAGTACCACAATGGCACCAGTTAGCCACATTAGCGCTAAAAGTGCTAACTTTCCTGGCGCTAACCCTAGCACCTGAAAAGCGCCAACTAACCTAACATAGTCTTATCTAGCAAATTTTGTCCTGATGAGGCCTTAGCACTTTAACGTAACACTAAAAGTGCTAACCCTAACCCTAACGCCAAAGGCGCAAACCCCCTTGGACGAAGCGTACCACCCTTGGCGCGTCTCAGATGATGCGTCTTTGACTTAGCCCATACATAGCGACGCGTCCCCGAGTAATAAGCCTAGCGCGTCCCAGCCATCCTGATGCGTCTCTAGCCACTAGCCTGATGCGTCCTCTACTCCAGCGCGTCCCATACTCTGACGAGCTACAAGCCTAGCGCTGAGTCCCTAGCACTGACGCGTTCCCAACATCCCAGTGCGTCTCTAACCCTGGTGCGTCCCATGCTCTAGCACGTCTCTATCCTAACACGTCCCTAGGACAATATGCCCTTGGTCTAGCGCGTCAATACTTAGAGACTTAGCCACAAATGCATTGGAGCTAACACTCTAGTGCCAATTGTTTTTGACCTAGTTGAAGTGCTAACTTCGAACCTCCTTGACACTAGCTTCCTAGCCCTAGCATAATTGATATTTGCTAAGAGCCATGCATATTGTCCTTACACCTGAGACGTTAGCACATTAGCCTTTTTATACTAAACGAGCTAGTTGATAGAAACATATTTGTGTCTTTATTAGTCCCAAAAATATATATATTTTTAGTATTTATTTTATACTAATTTGAGTATTTAATGTGTGTAGGTATTTTGGAAGAATAAACATTTTTGGAAAAAATTGGCTCGAAAAGAAGTGTTAAAAACACCCAGAAAAATTACTAAAGGTAACCCATATTTTGATAAGGGCACCCAAATTACTAAAGTCACCCATATCTTTTATAAAGGCACCCACCTTCTTATTTCAAAAATTGATTTTAGGCGGGAATATTTGTTTCTCAACCGTGTGAATCTGTGAACGCTTTATTGAGATATTTTAAAGTGTTTAAGGCGAGATTATCCTCTTTCCTAATTTGTAGGAGTATCTACACTTGTTTACAAGAATCTAATCAACACATAAACTCTCAAACA
The DNA here is from genome assembly GCA_023531435.1 of Papaver californicum. Classification (NCBI taxonomy): domain Eukaryota; kingdom Viridiplantae; phylum Streptophyta; class Magnoliopsida; order Ranunculales; family Papaveraceae; genus Papaver; species Papaver californicum. Next base: position 7,277,448 of record JAJJMC010010614.1, on the reverse strand, counting down.
TTGGTTTGGGTCGAGAATTATTCTCGGTTTGACTAATATACAATAAAAGATATTCTGTGAGATAAAGGAAACAACATGAAGACATAAAATTCTCAAGATGTTATGAGGTAATAACTTGCTCGAGAAAGGGGAAAGAGAATCAGGAAAAATCATCGAGAAAATAATTCTCATAAATGATCACCATTAAAAGATATTTGTGAGAATAATCACGAGATTTGGAGAAGTTATGAGGCTTATTGGGTGTTTAGTATATATAGGGATCGTATAGAAAGATATGGGGTGGGGGTGTTTAGAGAGGCCAGAAGCGCAAAATCAAAATCCAGAAAAAAAATTTGTTCATGATCATGATGAAGAAGATGAAGAAAACGTTGAGAAAAGGTTGAAGTTTTCGTGGCCAAAAGGTTGAAGATTCTATTGCTGCTTTTAACTTGGCAACATTTATCTTCAGTGTACACTTTTCCTTCTGTAACAGTGAGTCTGTAACGCTTATAAACGTTGCAAACTCGTTGTTTTCATTGTTTTCACTCTTTTTCATCATTCGTAAACACTTTGAGCTATGTACCAATCTTTTGAGGGTGTTTTCAACATGAGGAGCTAAACCCCTTTGATGAGGCGATGGAGGAAGCCATTGTTCCAAGAAGGGTGGTATATTTCTATTTTAATTGATTTTTGCAATTTCTTTTATGATTATTTCCCTTGGTTAAAAATTGATTTAATAATTTTTATTAAACAATTGTGATTTCGTTATATGGTACATGCTTGGCCTAGGTTTTTGATGTTCCATGCTTTTGTTATACAATTGTTATTTTGAGAATCTACTTTTGTAACATATTAGAATCACTTTAAATGTAAAGAATTGCATGAATATTGATTAGGTTGAATGACTTTAATTGGTTATGGTGAAATCCATAACCTCAGTATTTGTGAATATTTTTTTCATATTTTATGTATATTTTTAGTTTAAAATTAGTTTATTAAATCTAAAATCAATCTTCACAAGTTCGAGTGAACGATACTTTATTTACCACTATTTACGAAACATATCCGTTTTTGTCGCCACCGATGCGGACTTGTTTTTAGATTTGTTTTTAGTTTTAATTAGGTTAATTAGTTTAGTTAGATTCTTTTTTATTTGTTCTATTTTACGTTTTTGGGTGTTTTCTTTGTATTACAGGTTTTGGATCAAAAAGAAATTGGAGATAAAGATTATATTGATTGATTAAAGACTTGGAGTCAAAGACAAATCGAAAAGAACGGAAAAAGAAAACAAGAGTTTTTTTTAGTTAATTTTTTTTAGTTTTTTAGGGTTTTTATTTTTCTTTTTAGAAAACTGCATTAGGAAAATTTTATTATTTTTGTAATTATTTTAGGTATTGTTATATTTTTTTATTATTTTTGGACTTTGGACTTTGAACTTTTGAACTTTATTATTAATTTTTAAACCCTGTGAAAGGGTAATTAAATATAAACTGCAACAGGGAAGGACGACAATTACGATATTGTGTCGGCCCTTGGGTTCGTACACTGACACAGGAGTTGGTGGCCCGAGTCGACTTCAACTGTTCATCGCCCGTCTGGTACGGGAGGTAAGACTCCAACCACCCACGAATCCCCTGTCAGTGGGTTTTCTGTATTCCTTCGTAATCCATATATGTTGAGGACTTGAATACAGAATTTACTTTTCTAGTAAAGGGCAGAAACTGACCATATAAGATAAGGGTTCGGATTTCATCACCGTATCCTTTCTGCCCGCCTTAGGAACACGTTACCTAACGCAAACCTAAGCCTAAACTTTGACTAGAAAGAGACCTATAGGGTAACGAGCTTATTGGAAAATCATTCAAAAGGACTGTATTGGTTACTTTGTTAGCCTAACTTAAAGTTCAGGAAAATTATTTTAAGTTGATTAGAGCCGCCCTCTAACCCAACGAAAAGTTGCCAAAAAGGCAGGGTTATCAAAGTTCCTTAGAGCTTATCATGTTTCTATTCGACTTAATCTAATTCAGATCATTCTGAGAGATTCGCTAAAACTGTAACTAGTTGTTTGGAAGAATATGAGCTGGTCTAGAAACAATCTAAGTGGAGCCATCATGCTTTTTGTTGGCTAGATTCAGTAGGTTTGATGTGACGGACCGGAAATTTTTTGCTTCCAATGGGTCGGGTTTCGGCCCATTATGCCAACTCCAACTTCCCAATACGCCACTCGAGAAACCGTATTTTAAATTTTTCGAACCAATTCGATCTTACTAAGCAAATGTTCATCGATTTAACTCAAATTGCTTTATAAGATAGCAAGCATTGCTTTTAAATGGGTGAGGAATTGCCAGTTGCCAATGTCAGGGTAGTCATCGGTAGATGGGAGCCCCAGTTGGGCTTGAGGAATGGCCAGTTGCCATCCGTAGCCATCCATAGATGGGAGCCCCAGTTGGGACTGAGGAATGGCCAGTTACCATCCGTAGCCATCCGTATATGGGATCCCCAGTTGGGCCTGAAAACTCACAGTACTAGGTCAAGCTCAAACGACTATCTTTTTCAAATGATATGAACTACTCAAAGAGTTAGTAATCATTTCTAGATGGATGATATAAACTGCCACTATAGGCAATAACCATCCCTTCTTAGATGATATGAATTACCTGGAATGGTAATAATCATCTTTATCACATGTATCCGACAGATGATATGAATTGGCATCCAACAATCACCCTTCATTTCTCATTAGATGATATGAACATCCTCGAAGAAGTTGTAATCATCTCTCAAGGTAGTATGAACAACCAGTACTGCAACTACCTCTTACTATCAAGGTTACAATCATCTCCGAATGGATGTTATGAACTGCCAAGCAGCAACCAAACCTTTCCCGGCGATATGAACAACCTTAAGCAGTTGTGCTAAACCGCAAAGTGGCTGCCTACGTACACACTTCGTAGCTCGAAGGGATCAAGCACGACCGTAGTTCGTCATTCTTTGGTTTAGCTAGTATGAATTGTATGAACTGCTTGTCGTAGCACCAACAATCTCTAAGATAGTATGAACTGCTTACCCAAGGCAATAACTATCTCTATATGTATCAATAGGTTAGATAATATGGATAGTATGAGTTGCATAGCAACAACTATCCCTAGCACATCGCATCACCAACAATCACTTTAGCAGCTATCCGTTGATGAACAAGATATCAGCATATTTTTGTAATTATACCTGCCACTCAAGATCAACAATAGACTACAAGATAAGGTATAAAGAAAGAGACTTTGCATGTTATCAGAGTATTGTAAGCCTGCAAGTATAATTTATGGCATTATGTTCGACAGTATCATTATAGACATAACAAAGCCCCTATGTACCAAAACTAATTAATATCAAGTAAACTTACTCCACTTCTAGTGTACATAATAAATTCTTAGAGTAAGCGAAGATACCCAAATATCTCATATTTTGTAACTAGATTGTTTCCTTATTCTTAGGATTATGGGATCGATAATAGCTCACATACTACATGCACAATAAGACAACCACCAAATGGGTCACCAATTCAAAAGCAATTATATAAATATAATTTAAAAGAATTGATAAGTAAGTATGTAGACATATAAGACCCTATTAAGAGTAAACATCAATTTGTTACTCCAAAGAAAATCCATTTCTCAAATTACTTAAAACCCAAGCCATTGCCAGTGAACTAGTTTTGTAAGCTAAATTAGATGTCCATACAAAAGTCTCTGCAAATTGGGTTGGGAAAGTTGCCGGAATTTGGCCGGAACTGTTACTGGGAAAACCTCAGATGACAGGAAAAGTCACTCCGGGCACCGATCAAACTAACCGTTGACCGTTAAATATGACGGTCAAAGGGTCAACTGAGTCAGCTACCGAGTAAGATGGTATGTCTCGGCTGAATGGGTAGTTTATTGAGTTGAATCGGTTCAACTATCAGTTTCATGGAACTGACAGTGCATTTTCAGGATGAACTCAAACTCATGCCAACCTGTTCTAGTCTTGCACCATCATGGTGCTTTACCAACATTGTTACGCCACAATGGTGCATCTTCCTGCAAACCTAACATGCATCTAATCCATTTCATCTCATTCAAATACCATTCACCAAATCAATAGGTGCAGCAATACACAACCACAACTCCATCACCTCAATCAATAGCACCATCTATCTCGGCTCAAGACATCCCTTCCAACAACTCTGCTTCTGCTTCAAAATCAAGCTAACTAGTACAACACCATAGCTAGACTACAATCTTCTCAAGTCTACATCTCCATCTTAACTCACCAACATACACACAATTTCCCAATGTCAAAGATCACCAATCATTACATATATACAACTAAAACAAGTCCACTGAAATGGGCATCTTTAAAAACCAATTACTAGGCTCCACAATTATGATAATTTCAAATATGTATACACACATATGAACTAACTACAATATAATTAACATCCCACAGCTATACATAGTTTCTGTTTTCAGAATGCAGTCACACTGTGTCCAAGATTTTCAGTAGTAAACGACACCTGATTTTCCTGAAATTTCTACAGTATCTTTAAGACTCTATTTCACATTACATACAAAAAAATAGCTCATTACAACGGTTTATTACAGAATTATACACATTACAACATGACTGCTTTCAGCATCAACACACAGAATTCAGTCACGATTCTCTTATGATTTGAGATAACTAAAATGATCAGAACTTCATAAAATTTCTAAAGTAGGTTACTTACATGTATACAAACATCATACTAATATTTCAGCTTAATCTGATAAACCTACGGTGATAAATTATATGAACAGCTGAGTGTCTAGGGTTTTAATCCTGCTGAACACAGTCATGGATCAAGCAATCTTTGAAGTAGTAAACAAGACCTGATCCTCATGAAATATTTATAGAACATCTATCACATAATTAATCATAACATACTAAAATTATATCACAATCCAACCACTGGATCTAACGCTATCAGTAAAACAAAAACAGACTAATTAGGGTTTTACAAGTGAAAAGAAAAAGGAAATGAGAAAATATCTTCAATGCAACATGAATTGGATAAAACTCCACAAACCCATACAAGAATTTAGCATGAAATAGACATTACCAATAGATTTGGGGAAAACCCCCAAATTTCATAAGAACCCTAGTTTTAACATTTTGAACCCTAATTCAAGTATTTACCCAAATTGAAGAACATAAAGGAGAGATTCATCTACCTTACATATGAAACTAGCCCACGACAATAACATCAGCAACTCTATGTACTTGCATCTCCTTAATTTCACTTGTGCATGGTTTCGATCATATTCTTTAAGTTTCCCCTCTTGGAGAAAGAATCAAGAAAAGAAGAAGAAAGTTTTGTTTATAAAATCATCAAGCAACACTAACTCAATGTACCCTTCTCACTAGGTGAAGATTTCCATCTTTTCCTTGTTTTTAAATTTTCAAAGAAGAGCTAAAAGAAATCTTTTGAGAGAGACCGAAAACTAGAAAAATGAAGGAGGAAGAAGCCGCTCCCCCAAAAAAAGAGAAGTTTTTCGGGTTTTTTTTTATCTTTTTCATAAGAAATCAAATTTACTCTACTACCCCTAATGGGTGTTATGGAAAACCTGTGTCCAACATGCTCTAAATATTTTGTGTGTACTAGTCATGCACATTAATACTGCTATGGGATAACCTAAAAGTGTTAGAGGCCCTTGAGCCTATTGATGTCCAAAGAGAAGTTCAGTTGTTAGAAACCCATCCTCTGGTCGATGTGGTTTACCTAGGAAATAATACCAAGATTGACTTTGTTTTCCCACCAAAACATTTTTTACCATATGTGGGAACGTTTGAATTTCAAATGTGTCAGTTATTAAGTTTGGAGACTAAACCTAATTACTTTAGGAGATTAGAATCGACACATTTACTTAAGAACTTCCACCATTTTCAGAGTAGTCAACTGTGTGGATCAAATCTGATTGACTTTGAGGATCCACAATTATTCAGGTTATTGTTATGTGCTTCTAAGTTTTTAGTTGAGTTCTTCCAGACTCTACAACCAGACTCTCCTGATCTTGCCAATGAGGAAATCCAGCTTATGAAAATATTTTATCTAGACCCTTTCATAAAGCCCGAACCTGAACCTCAACTAGATGTAGTTGTCTTAAACAAGATACTAGATAGGGATAAGGGTATGCTCGGTTTGTTCACTTTCTGGGCCTGCTGCAGTTTCCTTCTATTTTGGATAATATTATTTTATTCAGATGACCCACAGTTGTTCCGACTATTGCTATGTGATTATATGAGGTGACTAATTCTTTCTTATTCTGGCTGAAGACTTTAAACTTAGTACTTCTTGGGAGGTAACCCATGCTCATGCGACACGGTAATATCTTTTCTTAACTCATTTCCTTCAATTGGTAACAGTTTCTCCTTGTTCATTCTTTTAATAATTCATCTTAGAACATTGAGGACAATGTTAGATTTAAGTTTGGGGGTAAGGGAGAAACTTTTAGTGAAATACGAAACTCCAAAGTATAAAAACTTATAAACAATTCAGGATGACACTAACCATTCTAGGTAGATTGAAACTTATCTCTTTTTCTATAGGAATTGGTGTGCCCAGCTAAATGGTATATTCATAAAAGGATGCCTAGTTCAGGTGTTAGAAATAACATGATAGTTGTCACCATATCTCAGAGTCTATCTCGACCATATCACCTTTTATTTTTATTTTTACAATTTTTGTGTTTCTCTAAGTGATTTGGTGGGGCACCAATATCGAATTGTTATCGCTGTCAGGATGAAGTTGAGTGTTTGAGATCAAGCCCCATTATTGTATTATTTATACCATTATTTTTAAAAAAAAATATTGACACTTTGATAGCAATATGTGTGTGTTCTCCCTTTCTCCGTCGCCTAAGCAAGCGTGGAATGCAGGATCCATGAGAACTATCAGGTAAGATGCTGATAAGGAGCATGCGCTTGGATTCATTTAATCCAATCATGTTGTCAGTACATTTAAAAATAATAAATAATTATGTTATTTTCAATAAATCAATCGCTGGGACCCTTGTATATACCAGCTGAGTCGATATTAGTATAAGGATCAAGACCAGTGGGAGCGTATCTCAATCCATTAGGATTTATCCTGGCACTGACCTTTAGACAGATATGGGAAACACCGTTCACCTTAGTCAACATGCGCGGACTTCATTTTGTCCACATCCATCTTCTAAATCTTTTCATGTAATTGAACTTTGATAGATTCTAAGTATCGTGGTTGAACAACTATCTAAGTAGAGTTTTGAATTCTTGTATAAATTTTAGTATGCTGAGTGAAAACTCGTGTTTAACAATTGGACTCGTATAAGGTAATGATTCTTATAGGCGAAGAATTTAGTATGTAACCTAAATAGCTTGTTTAGTGTGTACCCTCAATCGTTCACAGGTAGCTAGGATTTAGAGTAAAGGTTTTGTGGGTATATCTATTGTAAACCCTCATGAGACAAAACTCGTCTGATAGGGGCACCTATGGGTTTAAAGGCTTATTGCACACGCTTAGTGCAATCGCGATGCTAGTGAAAGTGAGTTAGGATTTATTTTTATTTTCTAGATTAGATTTTCTCGAGGACTAACAAATAATAAGTTTGGGGGTATTTGATAGACATATATTTTTGTCTTTATTAGTCCCGAAAATATATATTAGTAGTATTTATTTTGTGCTAATTTGTGTATTTAATGTGTGTAGGTATTTTTGGAAGAATAAACATTCTTGGAAAAAATTGGCTCGAAAAGAAGTGTTAAAAATACCCAGCAAAATTACTAAAGGCGCCCCATATTTTGATAAGGGCACCCAAATTACTAAAGGCACCCATATCTTTTATAAAGGCACCCACCTTCTTATTTTAAAAATTGATTTTAGGCGGGAATATTTGTTTCTCAACTGTGTGAATCTGTGAACGCTTTATTAGGATATTTTGAAGTGTTTAAGGCGAGATTATCCTCTTGCCTAATTTGTAAGAGTATTTACACTTGTTTGGAAGAATCTAATCAACACATAAACTCTCAAAGATTGGTTTTGGTCGAGAATTATTCTAGTTTTGATTTTATGCAATAAAAGATATTCTGTGAGATAAAGGAAACAACATGAAGACATAAAATTCTCAAGATGTTATGAGGTAATAACTTGCTCGAGAAAGGGGAAAGAGAATCAGGAAAAATTATCAAGAAAATAATTCTCATGAATGATCACCATTAAAAGAGATTTGTGAGAACATGAGCGAGAACATCCTGGTCAGCCATACAGTGTAAGTAAGCTCTCCGCTTCTGCAACTGGGTAGTATCCCTAAATAGATCAATTGTACCGAACCTTCCTTTCGAACGAAACCAGGGCTGATGTTGTGGCGGTAGCTAGGAGCTGTACTGATATGGGAGTATACTTGACTTAACCTTTTCCTCCTCCTTCTTTCTCCGATCTATAGAATAATTGATCAACGGATTAGCAACTGACTTTTGTCTACGGTTCACGAAATCCCATCCACTTACTCCATGTGATGACCTATCGAATCGCAAAATTGTCCCTCTTTTTCTCCATTGGATCCAAATAAAGGGCAACGATCAATGATACGATACGGAGGCACGACCATATATAATATAGAAATCACACTTGGAAAGGGTGGACAATTAGCTAGAGCAGCGGGTGCTGTAGCGAAACTGATTGCAAAAGAGGGTAAATCGGCCACATTAAAATTACCGTCTGGGGAGGTCCATTTGATATCCAAAAACTGCTCAGCAACAGTCGGACAAGTGGGTAATGTTGGGGTGAACCAGAAAAGTTTGGGTAGAGTCGGATCTAAGCGTTGGCTAGGTAAGCGTCCTGTAGTAAGAAAGGTAGTTATGAACCCTGTAGACCATCCCCATGGGGGTGGTGAAGGAAGGGACCCAATTGGTAGAAAAAAACCCACAACCCCTTGGGGTTATCCTGTGCTTGGAAGAAGAAGTAGTAAAAGGAGTAAATATAGTGATAATTACGAGATTTGGAGGAGTTATGAGGCTTGTTGGGTGTTTAATAAATATAGGGATCGTGTAGAAAGAGATGGGGTGGGGGGTGGGGGGGGGTGATCTGGAGAGGCCAGAAGCGCAAAATCAAAATCCAGAAAAAAAATTTGTTCATGATGAATGAAGAAAACGTTGCGAAAAGGTTGAAGTTTCCGTGGCCAAAAGGTTGAAGATTCTATTGCTAAAGCTCTTAACTTTGCAACATTTATCTTCAGTGTACACTTTTCCTTCTGTAACAGTGAGTCGCTAACGCTAATAAACGTTGCAAACTCGTTGTTTTCATTATTTTCACTCTTTTTCATCATTTGTAAACACTTTGAGCTATGTACGAATCTTTTGAGGGTGTTTTCAACATGAGGAGATAAACCCCTTTGCTGAGGCGATGGAGGAAGTCATTGTTCCAAGAAAAGTGGTATATTTCTATTTTAATTAATATTTGTAATTTCTTTTATGATTATTTTCCTTGGTTAAAAATTGATTTAATGATTTTTATTAAACAATTGTGATTTCGTTGGATAGTACATGCTTGGCCTAGGTTTTTGATGTTCCATGTTATTTTTATGCAATTGTTATTTTGAGAATCTACTTTTGCAACATATTAGAATCACTTTAAATATAAGGAATTGCATGAATATTGATTAGGTTGAATCACTTTAATTGGTTAATGGTGAAATCCTTAACCTCAGTATTTGTGAATATAGTTTTCATATTTTGTGTATATTTTTAGTTCAAAATTAGTTTATTACATCTAAAATCAATCTTCACAAGTTCGAGCGAACGATACTTTATTTACCACTATTTAAGAAACATATCACTAGCACATTACTATTTGCGCTAAGTAGCTAGTACTATCTGTGCTAGCTACTTCCCTCTGAAATACGCCCATCTTCTCAATATTGGTCCAATACCAAATCTTATATGAAATTCTAATAGGTCTTCTAGCTTAAGAAGCCCTCTATAATATTTGGCCTCAAATACCTCCCAGACTTATGCTAAGTCACTTCTGAGCTATTACTTATCCATTAAACGTGCCATATTACTCCCAAGCAAGTACATGACCACTGACTTCCCACACTCGACACTTATCAGTCTGATTATCAATCCAGTAAGTTGCGCAACTTTCCTCACTGACTTAGCAGGTCATTTGACTTGACTTGGCTCAATCAAAACAATAGTGGCTTATGACTCCACTCTTTCACGAGATATCAAATACAATACATGGGGGGATTCTTATTGGGGTATTGGTCTTGCAGTGTACGACAATCGTCATTGTGGAAACACATCCACGAACAAGAAGGTAACAAGTAGTGGGCGATTACATAGTAGTAGAGAGGATGAGGAGAAGTCGTTTGATAGGTTTTCCTTACTTTCCGGACACCATCCCAGTACAATCCCCACAATCATCACTTCTCCACCTCTCCCTAACTTCCACGACTTATGAGAAATCAATGTGTCTCTTTTGAACTATAAATAGATGATTCCTATCTGATCGAAACAGGAACAAGACAATAAGTCAGTAGAAGCTAAACATACAGAAATAACGATTCATCTCAGAGATAATCCTTTCTCCTTCCCACACTACTCATCACACTGATATTTCTCAACCTTCTTTGCTTCACTCACCTAAGACCTACCAAATCTTCTCCACCTTTGTGATTGAAGTAGGACGTGAACGACCATTTCTTGGTTTATGCTCGTCATGTTCGATTTTGATCTCTCGAACCTACTTGAAAGTACGATTTTACCGTACATTTGTTTTCACCCTAAAACACATAGGAATGTACCCCACATAATCCAAGATATTGAGTCCTTTATGATAAAAAAAAATATTGCACGTATTTAGGGTCGGTCCCTTTCTGATAATTGTATGTCGTAAGTTTCATATCAGATTTGTTATGGTGAAAATATCAAAGATACCTAACCCTAAATTTGTAAAGTAAAATCGGCTAATCGTGGAATTATTTACTAATTACTATACTCCATACCACATAATTTTGTTCCTGGCGAAAAAAGAAACTGACACTTCCCAAAACCTTGATAATAATACTATTGCCTTGACTTTTGTATTACATATTGAATGTGGGAAAAAAAATAGAAGTCCGCTAAAATAGGGAATGCTTATAGTTATAATTGTTATGAAAGATTTTAGAAATTGATTGAGAGAGATGGTCGATAAGACCAGTAACTAAATCCACTATAGTTATATGTGTTATGAAAGATTTTGGAAATCTCATGAGAAAAATGGTCGATAAGACCAGTCACTTAAGCTATAAATGATTAACAAATAGGGGATGATTAAATTTATAATGTTTGGATAATAATTTTTATAATATTTATTTATTCATAAAAACTAATTCCATCAGGTGTTTTACCGGTATAAGAGCAATAATTTATTTTATTACGTGTCTATTGCCAATAATTTTTTTAAAATCAACTTCTTAGATTTTTAAGAATATTCCTTTTTATAACAAGAAAATAAAATAAAATGTAAACTATTAAACTATCAAAAAAGTATCACATATGCTTAGATTAGTTTTTGTTAGGAATTAATATGCATATGGGTAATCATCACTAATGCTTCAAAAACAAAAATCACTAATCCTCGTCAATATGGTCCGAATCACTTTCTTCACTTGATCCAGGCGTGCCTTCGTTAGTTCCAGGAAAAGCCAATTCCACTTCATCAGCATACGAACAATCTGCGTAACTTACGTCCTTCGAACTATCTGAATCAATATTAGGTGTTATGACCTTTGGCGGCTTCACCCTATTACTGAAATCAATGTAGTCAATCTCGGTTTCCATGATATCTCAGATAATACCGGTTCCGACGCTCAAATGAGATGAGACACACTATATCCTCGATACGGTTGTTGGCCGATAATCTCAGTCTAGATGGACCGGAACAAATTGTACGATATTAATATGGAGGAAATTTATTTAAAATAAATTTGTTTTTTCCTAATTTTAGGGTTTCCAATTTTCGCTCATATTTTATGGGTTTCATCTCAATTTCATGTCTCAGTGTCTCAATTTCCATGTTTGTATGTAATTATTTCTTTGTGTTCAATAATTGATGATATGATAGCAATTCTCTTAGGTTTGAGCTTTACATTTCTGATTTTTGTACATGGGTTTTATCTGTTTCATCCAAATATCGGGTTTTGGTGATATCTTGAGTTTGTTATGTAGTATTTTAGAAAATTGAGCACTAGTTTTATATCTTAATAAGTGCAATATGTGAAAAACATTTGATAATAATAATTTTAGGTATAAAATTTGGAATTGAGATTTCACCGATATTTCAATGATAATCTCCCGATACAAAGTTGTACCAGTATATATCTTGGTCCCGACAAAGACAAACCGAAATCCGATATTTTACTAAATTTATGCAGATACATGTGTACTACTAAAGATAACCTTTGTATTCAAGTGGTAAAGTTGGGTATATAAATTGGTTTTAAGGTAATTGAATAAAGATTTGTAAAAGAATTTGGTTATGTGTATTTCGCAAACAATCATCGAATAAAGCTCGAATTCATTGCTAATACCAGTTTATGAACATTTTAGTTATGAAATGGATAAAATATTTGATAACATTATGGTGTAGTGTATAGATTGATCAGTAGCCACGTCGATTAAGAGGTGGTGATATGAGAAAGTTTTTAAAAGTGGTTAGGCTAGAGGCACACAGTGTGGCAGTTGGATTGCAATTAACCACGATTGGGTTGAATATTAAAAGAAGGTGTATTGGAAACAGAAAATACATGGTATAAAAAAATGAGTAAAATAAGAGAAAGAGTACTACTCCGCCTTTATCTCCCAAGTCTCCAAACTAAAACTTAAAGTTTCAGTATCAAAACTAAATATTGAAAGTGATCATGATGAGTCTAGTAGTAACTTCCTTACAATTTCTTGTTGATGAAAATGATGAGATTATAACTTATTTTGGTTGTAGGGTTGTTCCTTGTTATATAGATGATGATATTGATGATAAGGAGGAGGAGGATGAGGATGAGGATGATCATGAGCATGATGATCAAAAGGACGATGATGAGGATTAGGATAATGATGTTGATGATCCGAAATATAGGTTTTGATTTGGGCTGGCGCTTGAGGATGAAGATGAAGATGAGGATGAGGATGAAGAATGTGATGATGATGATTGGCCGTACAAACATGTGGTCACAATTGTCAACATCAGCAGTGAAGAAGAAGGGGATTCTCACTGATCTAGTCCTCTAGTCTGATGTTGCTGCTATCACTAGTACAAAAATGGGCTTAGGTGACAGTTAAAAACTGTCACCAAAATATTTATGTGACAGTTTTGGAAAATATATGCACTGTCACCAAAGCCCTTGTTACAAAAGTTCTAATAGTTACAGAATCATAGTTGTATGGTAAGAGTTTATTCATAAACCTGTCATTGTTGACAACTTATAATAACATTTTCTAAATATATTTGTCATCAGAAATTCAATTTTTTATAATAATGTAACAGTTTCTTCACAACCTTTCATTGTTGACAAGTGACAATGACATTTTCTAAATAAAACTGTCACCAAGGAAACAATTTCTTATAGAGGTAACAGTTCCTTTCACAAAACTGTCATAGTAGGAAAATTTTCTAGATAAAACTGTTATCGTACGTCATAATATATAACACAATATTTGTTAAAATGTCATCTAAACATTTGTAGGCGTTAATGTCATATTTGGTGATATGCTCAGTGAGATAATTAGTATCAAATAACAATAATTATAGAAATCAAAGTAGTGCTTAAATTGATTTAATAAGTATTATATTACAGACATATAAATCCCGGACCAAATAAGTTAGACACAAGTTAATGTACAATAATTATACAAAATTCAAGAGACTTTGTATAAAAGTATCCTTAGTACTGACTAAAAAGAAATTAAAAATGAAATTGGAAACCATATCCATTTTTTGTTAAGTTGATCGTAGTCTACGCTATTTATGTTTCGTTTCCGGTTTATGGGCCAATACTCCTGCGATATCTCCAATGGTCACACGTTTATCCATTCTCTTCGTAATTCCATGATCTCTCCTTCATTCTACTCAGGCTTCCTGTACAAAAGAGTACAAAATAATTACCATTATTATTTTTCTAAAAGAAAAACACAAAACCTTTTATTATATCAAAAAAGAAAACCAAACTTGTGTGAAAAAGTAAACAAGAGCAGAAAAACTGCTCAATTTTTATTTCATATATGCAATGCCCACCAAGAAAATTGGGTTCTCCATTTCTCTTTCCAAATTTTATGATAGCAGTAAACTATACAACCTGACAACGAAAACCATTATGCCAATGAATTTATACAACCTGTACAGTCTTTTGTGAGACCATTACAGGGCTAATAGTTCAAGTCAAAAAATACTTACATAATCAACTCAAGCTCAAAACTGAAGCTAGATACAGCTAACTCTGAATCTCATTACACACAAACTAAGACCAGCATCAATACTACCACCTAATAACACAAACCTTGAACTTCAAAAAATCAGCTTAAGTTTAAACTAAACACTAACTCAATATATAGCACCACTCACTCAACACCATAACTACTCACTCACAAATTTGAGAAAAAAACATTTAATATAAGCCTTCAACAAACACATAAAAGTTCTAAAATCAACAAAAACTAATGAAGAAGGTGAAAATCTGAAGGAAAACAAGAAAACTCCAAAAGTGTACTTACCATTGCTGTAGTATTCAATTTAGCTTCCCTTTCAATAATTTATTTCATGAATCGCATGACATGAAATCCAGATTCCCAATTGTTTTTTTGTTGCTGGATATGCTAAATATTCAGGCAATATACATATGAGTTAATAATGTTTAATTTAATAATTTCGTAATTTATTATCACAATCAAGTTACTGCACTTACTTATATGGCAAACCAAACAAAGTAGAACACCATTTGAATGTCTTTTTTTAGGCATTCTTCCACAACCCGGTATGACAATAATAAGTTCAAGTAAATAAGAAGATATTCAATGAGAATAAAATTAGTATGGAAAAAGAAATTAATTGACCTTTGCATGGTTTCGTCAATTTTTGTTAGCTCACCATTGACTCGATAAACACCGTTCCACTCAACAACATAATCGCTAGCAGCTTCAATTCTGGACCTTTTATCATCCCTATTTGGATGATGGTCTGTTGCCCGCTCTTTCACAACAAAGTGCTTCAGCTCATCGTTATTGATATGTCTATTGTTGCTATCCTTTCTTATAAAATATAGAACAAGTACGCCTTCTCATCCTTAATTTACAACTTCGATAAAGTGTCTGTAATGTCACCAAAAAACAAAACCAGTCATCTTTCCACCCAAGTTGTGTGCGGACTCTCATAAAAGAACTGTTGGGTTAGCAAAAAATTCTAAAGAAGTGTAGCAAAAAACGTGAAAATCAAGGTAATATACCAGAAGTAGCAAACATGAAGCCACAGAAGGAAGTACAAGTAAACAACCAAGTAACACTTGCCTCGGAAAATGTTACATTGATGTCACAGATTGCCCTCAACAATGACTCCTTAAAAATTTCCGTGTGGATTGATCCATAAAAAATTTCAGAAAACATCCACTTAAACCTGTGATGACAAATATATATAATAGAATATAATACCAAGTTGATGCCAATAAACTTGAATAATAGAATGCCCACCAAGGAATCAAGTTGATCAACAAGATTAAGAGCTATATGTTGAAACTTAGTTCATGTCATGATACTACACATAGAACAAGATAAAAACACATTCCCCTTCTTTTCTTTTCTTAACAAATGTCAAAACACTTTGGTATGGAACGTGAAACTTCTCAATCGCTCGAATTCTATGGTCAGATGAGCATTCGAGAAACTCAACAAGAATGCCTCCAGAAGACAGTATCGTATGAGATGAGAGAGGATGAATACAAGGAAACCTGGTAAGAAATGATTCTACAAGGATTTCTGTATCAGACATTTTTGGATATTGACCTTTATTTAACCTCAGGCTATAATCTATGCAGCTCATGACTATTCATCAGTTAGCTCAGGTGAATATGAGCAGAATAGCTGTAAACCTATTCCTAGACTAGCTGCAGTAGCATAAAGTCCATCTGATGATTCCATTATGGCTGTAAGGTACCTAGTGTCTCCCTCAAAGACCTGGAAGGGGAAAGAGAAATGGACAAATGCAATGAACAAGATTTACAGACAACATGCATATAATGTATGTAATACTTAGGATCTTATGAGATTTGTGTTGCCAGTAGAAATAAACATCCCGCACGATTTTTAAAAAATAAAGCTTCGAGATAACTTCAACATACCAATTATCCAAAGAAGCTAGTTAACAAGGATACCTTATTCTTATGAGGGCCCATCTATTCCAATGTCAGAACACCTGATCACTCTCCCTATCCTAGAAAGTTGATGTTTATAAGGGATTGCTCAAACAATTGCTATCTAGATAGATGTGATGAGGTTCGACACCCCCACGTATGTAAATTACTTCTCAAATTAGAAATAACAGATCATAGTGATTTTTATAACGAACTACAACCATGTCCACTTGTAGGTCTTTCTTTGCTTGCTCTTTCTGTATAGTTTGCATGCACGCCAAACACATAAAGTATCCATGCATGTTATCATTATTACCAAGAAAGGAAGCTTACTGCTAACAATTGATCACTATATCCACATAATCAATCTGGCACAGTTCCTTCCAAACCTATTGGTTAAAAGTCTCAAGGAATCTAAAAGTAAAAAAAAATAATGATTCCTAAAGGCACTGAAAAATTCCACTACTGAGAGTAGTAATGGAAGGAATATGAGACATGTTGAACTAAATAAAAACCCTTAAGGCAGAAACAGAGATTACCAGAGCACAGTCGCTGAAAGCAAAACTCAGGGATGTCAAAACGTTTGTTGTAATATTTTCAACATATAGAGGCACAAATGCCGAAGCTTCAGTTGTGTTTATTGCTTTGTTTCCAATGCTTTTGCAGTAATACCATACTAAGCACATTGCAGCACTGAGAATAAGATCCACAGGATAATCGAACTCGCGTTGAATTTGACACAATTAATTAGTTTCAAATTCAGGACTTGAAAAAAGTACGCTGCAACCAACCTCATGGTTTCCTCAAAATAGGTGGCTTCTCTCGTTCTCGGTTCCAAAT
Organism: Papaver californicum; assembly: GCA_023531435.1. Lineage (NCBI taxonomy): Eukaryota > Viridiplantae > Streptophyta > Magnoliopsida > Ranunculales > Papaveraceae > Papaver > Papaver californicum. Next base: position 7,260,202 of record JAJJMC010010614.1, on the reverse strand, counting down.
AAAACGAGTCTCCTGTCTGCTCAGAATTGATTCAGCAAAATTCAGAAAATAACACGAGACAATGAGTAGTACTACAAATTTTCGGAATCAGTTAATAGTCACAACTTATAAATTAAGCCTGAGATCTGGAACTTTAAAAATGAAAGGCAACTTACTCATCATTTTGTTGAATGGAGGAGGGTATGCTGGTGAGCATGGAAAATGTTACGTTGCAAGTGGCGGTAGTGATTCCGGAGAACAAGTATATATAAGACCTAGATCAGTTAGCTATTCCGGGTGATAAGCACCAGCTGTTTAAATATGGAAGTGCCATCTTGGATCAAAATTCCTGATTATTACGTAATCATACTAAATACGGATTGCGTGAAAAAAATTGTGTGCATTGAGTACCTAATCATACATAAGTGAAAGGTGTAAACGGAATTAGCAACTACATTGTTTTAACCGTTCCCGGAGAAACACATACTTCCTTGAGTTCAAACAACATTAGCCTGATGACAGGATCCATTCAAGATCAAGATATTCTGAATCCAACCGCATTTATGAATCCACTGCAATTTCCAGAAATACCAAACCAAGTTACAACTTAAAATTGGAGTTCCAATTATGCTAATACGGAACATAAACTAGAGCATGGCAACGGAACATGGTTATTGTGAAGCAAATTGGTAATGGAGTTAATGAACTCGTAAGAGGGAACCACATTGGATAACGGGCGTACATCCCAAGGATGATAATATCTGTCACTGACGCAAACTTACATTTCGTATTAAGAAGAAGGCATTTCCAGTTAATGTATGCTTTGCTATGCCAATCAACAAGAGCCAAGGTCAAACCATACAGAATATGGGAATCTACACCTGTTTTTACACATGGACAATTATACTGGCAGTTTCAAGAACAACATCAAGTGAAGGATTGAAGATTATTCATGATAAAGTAAAGTGATAAACAACCAACAAATTTCACACAGAATACTGTATACAAAGATGTCTCAATAATTTCCACTCAGGTGGCATTACTTATAGTACACAATTTCATTTGGTTCAGTATTACCAACATAACATAAAATTCTGTCTAACCAGGTATCATTCAACTTGCAGAAACTCCAATATCAAATTATCAATGGAATGGGAAACTTGAAGAAACAATAAGTGGAAACTGGATTCAAAATAAGGAGCTCCTGATAAGGAGCCACGGGTCGTGTGTCACTTCACTAGTAAAAATATAAATCAGAAAAACAAACTTAAATAGAAAAAGAAGAACCCAAATCATAAACTAGGGATTTCACTAAAAAAAATGAAAACTTGTACCTTGTAAGAAATCAGATATTTAGAATCTTCGCGACCACCATCACGAACCTAATCAAGTAATTGAGAACCATAATTTTTTCCTAAGAGAAGAAATCTGAGAGACTCATGTGGTTTTCTGATGGAGATTGATAGAGAGCTTTAAAGCTCAGATTTCTGTACACGAGAATGAAATTAAAAAATTTCAGAGCAAGTGAGATAAATAGTGAGTGATCAAGAGATAAGAATTGAAGCAAAGGATGAAACCCTAGATTGAAGTAAAAGATGAGATCTCAGATTTTTCCAAGAGAAAAAAACATGAAAAAAGAGATATGAGATTTACTTGTACATGGGTAATAATTATGAAAAAGATTAGGTTTATCATTTAATCGAAATAAATAAATGGGTGATGGTATTGTTTAAGCTTCATCTTTTAGGGTTTTCAACAAAATAAAGAGGCGAAGATATCGAGAAAGACCCACTAACAAAACAGACCACGTACTCTTAGTGGATAATGACTAACTAACTATGGACTCAAACTAATCACAATCGTGCGTTTCAGAATGCCTTGGGTAGAATAGTAGCAGTTTGAATCAGAACTGTCACTATAATGGAAATGACGGTAATTAAAAGAACTGTCATCTATAAGCTTACACTTAGATTACAGTTTTTATACTGAACGGTTACAGTAGTTTAAGAATTGTAACAGTTTATAACTGTTACTATACATCCACGTACAATAATATTTTCTTACAAAAACTGTCATTGCATAATAATTTAGTAATAGTTGAAAAACTTTCACGATTTTTCAGCACTATTCATGTGAGTTTTTGTAAGAAACTGTTACCTATATCTCATAGCTAATTCTTTTGTAACAGTTAAATCAACTGTCATGGTTCTGAAATTTGAACTGTCACCAAAGCCCATATTTGTACTAGTGTATGCATGCATGGCATCTAATCACATCTTGTTCCATCATCTTTTGTTTATATTATCTTTATCTTTTATCTTTTTTTTTTGTTTTTTTTTTGGTTATGTTTAATCAATGTTTTTTTAAGCTGCCTGGAAATACATCAATTTTGGAATGTTCAAACTTATAGACTTTGTAGGAATATTTAATATTTATGGATGTAATATTTCTTTAGATACTATGTTCATATATTGTTTAATATTTGTTTATTTTTCATCTGTTTGAGTATAAATTTTTTGACAAGAAAAAGAACAGGATAATGAATGAGTACTTTGGTTAATGAACATTTTAGTTATGTGCAAATACAAATTTTAGAATTAGGGAATGAGAAAATTGAATTGGAAATGAATGAATTCTTTGATATCCATATGGCGTAGTTTATTCTAGGGTTTCTAGCTAATTCACCACCATAACTCCCATTTCCCATTTATGCTAGTATAGATTGAACATTACCCTAATCCAATGGGCATTATAAAGATAATTAAGGTGTATAATTTGAGTTAAACCTGAAAAAAATTATCTTATATTTTCCATTCTGAATATGTTAAACATATATTACGAATCTGTTAAACATATATTACGGAATTTACAAATTAAAACCAAAAATTTAATTTTGATCCATATATTTAGCAAAAAGTCTATCTCTATTCCAATTTCATGGACTTAAGACTCTTACAACTTAAAAAAACATCCAAATTTGCACAAGTTCAAAATATTTTTTTAACAAATTTGGGGCATAATTAACTAAATTATGCCGTTTATCCTTTATTCCTTTTATTCAAATTTGATTCATTAATTTCTTTATATGTTGTAAGGATACTCTTAGTGTATCAAATTTTTACATGAATCATTATGATTAGCTCTTAATCAGTCGATTAATAGTACATCATTTTCCTATGAATTATTATATAAAAAAATGTATGTATAGGGCGCATTTGACTTCAGGCATTAAATTTATTCTTTTGTACTTCATGTCATAGAGACATGTCTAATTTTTGTATAAAAATGTTATGTATATAAAAATTTTGATTACGTATCCATTGCAAATAACTTGGTACCAATTAATCACACCCCTATTTTTATTTTATTTTTTGAAGCATCCCCTATTTTAATAAAGAGAAAATAATAGTCCTCATCAAATTATCGATGGCTTTGCTAGTGCAGTACTGATGAACGGTTAATGATATCTTAGACATGGATGTAATTTGATATTCGGTTTGCTGTGCAGATTACTCCTCTGTGGAGCACTTAATCTTGATTTTTCGAAGCTGCACTTAATATGGATGAAGAAGAAAAATTTCTTCTCAATGAAGAACATAAGTTCAAATGGTGGAATCAAAATTTTCACACCATTCCTCAAATATTGTTGAATTCCTTATTGGATTACATATACGTTATACTTTGTTTGTATCTTAGAATATATAATCTTTGTATTTCTTCATGTATTCTAATTAAAATGTGTTTGATTGATGTATGCATTGGTACATAATATACAAAATTGGGAGCATCTGCTCCTGTTCCTTCAAAAAAAATAAAAAAATGTTATTTTAGACATGAAACATAAGTGGGGTTGTAATTATGTTGATGAACGGTTAATGATAGTGATGTTCTATCTTCTTCTGGCATGCACAAGAAAAATACAAAAGCCACATTCCCCATTTATGATAGTGTAAATTGAATCATGCGGAAAAAAAAAGTGAGGGGGCGGTTTTTATGGAGGTGGAAAAATGAAGCGTGATGATGCTTCACAAGACGAGTCCGATTTTGTGCACACTCCTTAACGAGTGTGCACGTAATATTTTAATCTCCACCATTGATTTAATTTCGGGAGTTATGTAACGAGGATCGAGATTCTATTCTTGGAGGGTAATGGGAACATCAGTTAAATAATCAACCAATCAAATGATTATGTTAAATGTCCCCACCCTTTTGTATAACAATTATTTACTTGTGCCTTTACAATGGATTGTGTATGTGGTACACCAAACAATTGAAACCATTCGATGGTTATCTACATAATTTTACATTTACATTCTCCATATTCATAATTTATTCTACTATTATATAAATCACCGATGGATAAGTTTCCTTTAGAATTAAAACGGAAGATATTAGGGCGACTACCTACAACAGAATGTGTTATGCATAGCAAATCTGTTTTTTGGTGATACTAAAATTGGTCTTCTCTTCTGTGTCACATCGCGCATGGGAGGCTACCCAGGTTCACAACTCTTCTACAATGAAAATTTGAACCAGGAATTGTTTGAGGCTATCGTAACCAACAGTCATCTGTTCGTTAGGTCTTGCAACGGTCTCGTGTGTTTATATGTCTACCATAACTGCTTCCAAGATCATGTTTACATTTTGAATCCAGAAATAGGTCAGCACATCCATCTCCCTCGAAAATCCGGGTAGCCGGACGGTGGATACATGAGCTTAACAGGAGGTTTCAGCTACTTCCAAAGTACTGATGAATACTAGGTGGTTCGAATTGACCTGGCGGGAAAAGTTGAAGTACACACTCTTTGATACAAGATGGGATGGAGGAACCTTGAGGATATTTCTGTAAGATTTTAGTGGATCAGGTGTATATGCACACGGGTGTATTTTTTGGATAGACGACACGTACTCAATCAAGAAAATAATGTCTATCAATTTGAGGAGTGAGACGTTCAACACACACTCATTACCACCCGCTCAGGTACCTGAGGGTGAATTTCCAGGAGTTGGGCTGATGCTGTTTGGAGTTAAATCTTTGTGCGCACTACGTACATGATCGTAATAAAAAGGCCAGCATAGAGTTTTGGACGTTAGACAATAACAATATTTTCGATGCGCCTCTTAGGGAACTCGGGGAATGGAATTGGGGACAGTTTACTATAGAGTTACCATGGCGGTAGTTACATGAATGGCCATTTTATGCCACGATTGCACTGAGTAAGAACAATGACATACTATTGTGGGACGCCCGACATATATCGCTTTATAAAATATCCACCAGAGCTTTTAGAGGAATCTGGGGGGAAAATACCGTTTGGAACGTATGTTAAAATAGTTCCTCACATGAAGAGAATGGTCTCACTGGACGATTTTGGAGGAGTACGGAGACGTGCGATGACGATTTCCATGTCACTCACACAATCAATTATCTACATTGTCTTTCATTAAGTAATAAAGTATTATAACCATTAATGTATTCTTATTCAGCTGCACTCAGTTTGTCAAACGCTTGTTAATCTCTATATTACAACATATTATATAATATACATATACTCATTTGATGCTTATTAATAAATTTTTACTCGTATAGATTCAACATGATTCAGCCAAGATTCAAGGTTTACCATAATTTATCCCATAACATATTATATTATAAAATATTTTTATGATAAATACCATAACCATTGCATTCTCTGAAGTACATTTATGATTTTTGTTTGGCTACAATTTTTTATAACTTACAAATGCCAGAAGAATTGATGACATCCAAATATCCAATTTAGACTCGAAGTAATCAAAACAACAGTGCAAAAAAATAAAATAAGAAATGGTTTCAATCATTGAAATCATTATTCATATGATCATCATAAATTTTATTAAAGTCATCCCAAGATGAAAACCCTTGGGAGGAGGATCATCATAAACAACTTCATTGGCAGGATATTCACTAATGTTTTCCACAAAGTCATCCCAAGAAGAAAAACCATTGGGAGGAGGAGGATTCTTGCTTACTGGACCATTGGAAGGAATTGAAGAAATCTCATTATAACTCATTTTCTTATCAATTTTTTTTTTATCCCTTTCTCACTTTCTTCTTATGGTGCACTTTTTACGATGTATCTAATCACTAAATATACTATATCTTATACCATATATATGTATTTTCTTATGCGCGTACAAGAAGACACTTTTTATGATTTATATTTTTGATTAAAGGGGCAACAAAGATAATTAGCTATGAAATGAATATATAGTCGTATCTAATTTCATTTGTTATAGCATATCTAGTCTCCAAATCTAAGTATACTGTGCGATATGCTTACCATGAATATAACAAACAAAATCTAGGATAAATATAGAGAGTTTGTAGAGCAGTCAAAGAAGAAAATTTTGTAGTAGGATAAGAATGGTTGTAAATCAGTTCTAACTAGACACATATAATTTTGCTTGAACCATAAAGAAATCTCTCTAGAAAACTAAACAAGTTGTTAAAATTGATCATCTTCCAAGCAAAACCATCCTTTCAGTTCTGCGTCAAGTTGCAGCATCTCTCTAGCAATTCGAGCATGTAAGTCTTTCTGCTCAATATATTCATCAATTGATCTTTTTGGTTTGATTTTGAGGATTTTTACTCATATGATTTTTATTATTAAACACAATTTATTTATTTTGCAAATTGAGAAGGGTTTATTTTTTATAAGCATCTGGTTGGATGGTTCTGGAGAGCAATATCTGACAAATTACAAGGCTCTTATTCGATTGTCATTTGGGGATTTTGTTAATGGATGATTTTATCATGAGTTTTGTCTGATGCCTGGGTGTGGTATGCATGTAATGATATTTATAGTCAATTAGCGGAGGAATTTTTTTTTGTATTGTAATGTCATAATTTATTGTTTCACATAGCACGGAACAGATGCAAGATGCCATACTCTGGATGGTTGTTTCTTTATGTAATATTGGTGTTTGATTATCTGACATGATCCATCTTTTACAGTACTCGCATACCTTTCTTTGTGGACAACACAGTTGTGCAATACTAAACTTCGTAAGAAAAAGTATGTTTTTTCTATTATCTAAAACAAATGTTCTAATTTTTGAGGTTCTATTTTTAATATATTCGAAATAAGGACTTAGTTTTAATCTAGCTAGATTTAGAGACATTTATGCAGAAAATAAAAAAGAGGGGGGCTATAGGGGATAATATGAATGATAACAATAACAAGGGTAAAAGAATTTGTATTGATATGGAGGACCGAGAGGTTACCTCTAAGATGACCCATCTTCAAATAACAAAGGACATTGTTGGTGAACTTAATTTGATATTGTTGAAGGAATTGAAAAATTTTGTGGATGAAAAAATTCAGAAGGGCGAGCAAAAGAGAGACAATAATGAGGCAGTTGTAAAACAAGCAAGGATGAGAGCAGAGAAAGAAAAGAAAGCTCTAGACGAAATAGAAAACAGAGAAAACTTCTACATTTGGTCCAAGATGCAGAAAGTGGATCAAGGGAAGCAAGAACCTCTGGCTACTACCAACGTTTGAATCAAGGAATGCAGATGAATTACATAGTTTAAAAAATGAACATGTCTTTAACAAGTGCGCTTATTGGGAGAAGCTTTCAATCAAAAAGGGTCTGAATACTGTTTACAAACCCGAGTCGGAGCAGGAAGAAGACCGAATTGTAGTTGAAACATCTAACGAAGAAAATGAAGAATTAGAGTGAGGAGCCCTGGTCTGACGGAGAGTTAGATTATGAAAATAAGGATCCCTAGTTTAACTTTTTTGGTTAATTGTTTGGTATAGTCTTTTTGAAACTTTATTGGGATACTGGTGGTTAGCATGTGAAGTTTTTGATATAGAGATGACTTAAAGTTGCTTCATATTTGCATATTTTTTTTTGTAGATAGTTAATCCCTGATTTTTGATATAAATCATGCAGATGATTATTGAATAAGTGATTTTGGTCTGTGATTACTCTTTGTATACATATGACTCTTGCAACGGATAATTAAAGAATTTTATTAGGACCTCAACCACATTTCTACAAGTGGTGATGACAAGTTTTTAACGTGACCTGCAGGTAGCTGAAAATTACAATGGACCCTAGAGTAATGGATAAATCTTGGATGGGTATAGATAGAACCAAAGAGCCTTATCTTGAGGGAGTAGAGACATTTATAAAATATGTTGTTTACCGATGGGAGATTGAGAATCGGATGAAATCATGTGACACTGATGAACCAATTAGGATTTTATGTCCATGTGTGAAATGTTTAAACCGCTACACTCACAATGTGTATATTGTTGAGTACCATTTAGCATTTCAAGGAATAAATGCAAAGTATACCATATGGAATGAACATGGGGAAGAATATGACGGTGACATTGACGACGACGGACATTTGAATGTATTGTATTTTGATGATTTTGAAGGAAGTTCATCCAGAATTCATGTATACATTCAGAAATCACTTGAAACAACATCTGATGTCTTGTTATGCATGTTAGCGGTCCATGCAAACTTAAAATTTAGTTGTGTAAATACTTTTTCAAGGTTATATAACAACTTCAACAACACATACTCCACATTTTATAAAATTACCTATAAACTATTTTTTTTTAATTTGTGCATTAATCATATATTTTTTTTTGTGTAAATTCGTTATGGAATGAGTTTTAATCGCATCTAATTTCGCATTTTAGAGCCGTCAAAGCAGAAAATTGTGCAGTATAATAAAAGATATACGACTATTATTTCAGGTTTGACTGAGAAAAATCTTAAAATGGCACGTGCAGCATGCCGTCCATGATATACACTTGTTATAAATAAAAATATTACCTTCCATTTTTAACTGATCGCCATTTACACTAGAGTTCATTCTTTACCCTAAGAAGAAAAACTGCCAAAAATAACTCCTCCCAAGTTTGGAAAAGCTTTTGTGTTCATCTCTCTCGTCTCTTAAAATATTTCATGTTTTACTCTTAAATCTTCTAATCTATCCGTAGAAATCAAAACAAGTGGTTTACTTTGATCATTATCCTACCAAACCATTCCCCTATCAGTTTTGCTTCAACTTGCAGCATACTCGATTCAATCGTATAAGTATTTCTGTTCAGTACTTTTTTGTTATCCGGGATTATAACTCTAATGGTCATTGGAGGATTAAAATTTCTTCTTATGCAATTAAATGTAGCTAGGTAGTTAATCTCTTATTTTTTATATAATTCATATGATAATTAAACTTCAGATTATGGTTTGTGATTAATCTTTGTATACGTAACTAAAACTTTTTGCAACGATAAGATTTTATTAGAATCACAACAAGGTTTATACAGGTGGTAATGACTAGTTCTTTCTGTAACCAGGTAGCTGAGAATTTATAATGGATTCTAAAATAATTGATTAATCTTTGATGGGTACCAATGGAACCAGACAACCTTATGTTGATGGAGTCGATGCACTTATAAAGAATATTGTCCACCATCGGGAGATTGCGAATCCTGTGGAATCACGTGACGCTGACGAAGCAATTAGGATTCCATGCCCATGTGTGGATTGTATAAAACACCGGTACAAATATGGGTTTTGGTCACGGTTGTACATCATACCCATGAACGTGACAAAAGCTAGGTTTGTCACGCATAACTGCATACTCATCTCTCTGGACACGTTGATATATAAACGCGTGTCTAGTAAGATTATATTCGAGGATTCCCGTTTTTCCTCTATCGATGGCACTACTCCAGAGACCGGAATCACCACACTACTCCACTTCCCTTATTTTCTCCCATTTTCTTCCTTGTTTTAATCCTAGACAAGATAAAAGTTTAGGAAGACAGAACAACTGCAATTTATTTTCTCTCAAAAAAAAAACTTCAGTAGAATTCCCTTCATTTCTTTCTTCTCTTTACTGCCAGACAATAATTTTGAAATAATTGATCAAATTGAAGGCGTAAACACCTTACTAAAAGGTAATCCTCTGTTTGATGAAATGTTATTCTCCTGCTAAAATCATCCCTTTCTCTCTTGTTTTAGCTTGATTACTAAGCTGTTTTATCTTTTGTATTTTTTACAAGGTATTGTGGGGATTTCAGTTTAAAATGGTTTATTGTAAAATCTCCGTCAACTTTTTTCAAGATGGTAAGACATGAATCTTCCCTCTAATTCGTCATTGTCTTCTAGATCTGACTTATTTCTTACCATTTCATTAATTTTTATTTTTGTGGTACTTCAGTTTAAATTTGTTTTTCTTCTGACTCAAAAAACACTAAATTATAGCTTTCCTTTTCATAATCAAAACTAAAATCTGTAATCATCACTCTAGAGGTAAGCACTTATTAATTAGATGAGATTTCAACGTTGTTTTGGTTATTAAGGTTTTTATGGAAGAACCCTAAATTGGATTCTATGAATTAACACTTGTTTTGTTGAGAGATGACACAATAACGTAATACTTAATTGATATGTATTGTTTTATTATGTTTACTGCTTCACTATAGAATTGGAATCCTGGGCTGTAATTTATTAGAGCGTGATTAGATTAAAGACTGTCTGTACAACCACTTGCTAAGCTTGAGGTGTAGAGAATGCGAGCCTATGGATAATTAGTGTGAAATTCTAACTATAACAATATTTTTTTTTTCTTAGAAGGTAAATTGCTTCGTGATTCGTGGAACAATAATGTTATTCTCATCTTTGTGCAAGTTAGAAGGTGGCTGGGTTCGGCAAATGCATTATGATAATATTCAGGTCCAGGAACAACCATATGTATAAAATGATGTTGATTTGGGAATTAAAATGGATATATTGTACTGAATTTTGCCTCTTGCCTCTTGCCTTTTGTTGATTTTTCTTTCTTTTTCTATTTCCGTTTAGATTCAGTATTTGTTTGTTTGGTTTTTCTTGCTTTCTTTTGTTTAGGGTAACTATTACATCTCGATCTCAAGTTCTCAACATTGAGGGGTTAATGGAGAATCTTGGGTCAGACTTAATTCAATGAGTTTGATTGGTTCATTCTTGAAGGCGATTTTTTTCAATTTTGTCCCTCAAGATGTTTTGGCATATGGCAGGATCATCTAGGGAAGCCCATGTAAGTTTAATTTTGGATGTAATATTAGATCCCTTTATTGACTTGGATGCTTTCGTGTAATTTATAAGCATTTGTGTTGAATGTTATCTTGCAGGCTAATTGGAGATTAATGGATAATTGACAGTGGATGACTGCTGACATGATAAACACTGTTGGTCCCACCTTATTTCAAACGTCCAAGTGGTATGGTATGGAGTTATATAAATCTCTTTCATATCATTATTAATATTTTCCTTTCTTATTTTGTTGTTGCCTTGATTCTATGATTAGAGTGCCATGCCTTTTTCAGTAGAGTCCACACATCTTTGGAGCTAGCCATGTGTTTGGGATGATGTGAGTTGCGCTTTTTTCCTCTGCTGAGGTGTAGATTCACTTGGTTATTATTTTTTCGGTATTGAGACCATAAAAATTTATGGTTTTGGTTTACTTAATTTTATATTGAATATCTTCCAATTGCAGTCGATGAGAACATATTTTACATCTGCATGTCTTTCAGGTGCAGCCCATGTGCTTAATCAAAGCATCACAAATAAAACTAAGTCTCACCCCTCCAAATGTGATATGAATGGTTAGTTGTAAAGGATACTGTTTCGAACATATGCAGTATATTTTTTAGTGTTGAGTGTTATTATGTTCAACCATATATGCCATCAGATCAATCTGTTTAGTCTGTGTTCCTTTTTTTCATCAGGATTGAGCGTCATTCATTCTAATCAGTAAACAGAGGCACAACTCACAACCTATATGTGTTTTCTAAAAATATACTTAATGTCCTCTTTATTGAATAAACCTTGATTACTGCATCCCAATTATTTCCATTAGTGGATACACCTGGACACACTTGTCACATAAATATGAAATTTATTATATTTAAGTCTCTCTCTCCTAGTAAGCTGAATATACCTTATTATGTTTTTTCTTAAGAAGCATCAACAGATAAAACCTTTTATGGGTATACGTAGTTCGTTACATGTCCTTGAGAAGATAGGTTTCTATATGAAGTACAAGGAGCCTGTTATTTTGGTTAGTGAAACTGGCAAGGGAAAACTTTGCTTGTGCGCAAAATCTAGCAAAGAAACTGGGTCAGTCTTGATATTTTCCCACTTTCCATTTTTCTCTATCGTTTCTATCCGTGAAGAGACACAAAGGCTGAAAGGGAACCAGGATTTGTCCGTTTTTGGAAGGAGTTGAAAATCCATAGTTAACATCCTAAGAAAATCCATTCTATACAGAATTTTCTTAACAAGATTACTGGTAAAGACTGATGAACGTAACTTCTAAGGAAGGTAGTTTATTTAGTTGGGCATTTAAAAAATGGTGGAAGGAGACCCATTGCTTGAATTTTGTTCACTTTTTTTCCCATGCCACATTTTTGTTTCCCTATAACCTACTTAATGAGTTCAAGTCTTCGAGATGTAAATAGGTATCCCTGAAAGAGGGTTCTCTTCGTTCCACACGTGTCGTTATCATTTCTAGTATTTCTAAAATCATTGTATATTTGTAATGGAAAAAGACCTAATGGTTGTTTGCTTTCTGTTATTTAAAGATTTGGTATGCTCTCCACGGTGCAGCTGAAGGTGATGTGATTCTTGCACAAGCGATTATGGAAATGCTGGTGTCGTGGTTACACACACGGAAATATTGCTTTATTTGTTAGCAGTATTTTCTCTTCTATTCTACCTTGTGATTATTTTTAAGTTGAGATGTTGCTTGTTTATCTTCCTACTCACACTTGTGTCTCAGCTAATATTGCATAATTGACATACAGCACAGTAAAACACAGACCTACGAAGCTCATCATGAAGTTCAGCTTATGTGGAAAACCAATAGTATTTCTGCTTAGTCATACCCTGTGGTTACTTTTTAGTTGAGATGTTGCTGCTTATTCATCTTCCTTCTCACACTGTATTAGATTAGCTCCTACACTTAGTTTTCCAATTTAACTTCTCATAGTTTGCCAATTTAATTCTCAGAAAAGTTGGAATCCAATAAAACTAGTTCCTGACAAAAAAAAAATTGCCTTTTGTTCTCTGAAAGAAAATTTATAGAATTAGTGTTCATGTGGGAGAATTATATTCCAAATATTTTTGGTCGCTAACTCATCCATGGTGTATATTATGTTCTTTCATTTATGCAGGAGGAATTCTAGAGCTGCAGGACAGTATATATTCATGATGTATATTCATTTTTGACGAATTACTACGTACTTATGTGGTATAAGATCTTATATTGTAACTTGACTTTCAAATGTTTTACTTCTCTTCATTTGCATCCAAGCGATATCTTAGCGACAAAGTTTAGAGGAGCTGTTGCAGTGTAAGTGTGCACATGCATCTTCAATAAACGGGACCTGAAGTAGGCTAGTAATGGAAGTGCAGTTGTCCTTCTGAAACATTGTTAGACTTCCCATTTTACTCTTTTATGCGAACATGATACATGTTTTGATACTTGGTGGTATACTGATGTGTCATTGTTATTAACCATATATAATAGAATCCATGTATCAAGATAGATGTAAACTATGTTAATTTTTCACAATATTATTAGATACAACGCCATGTTTGGTTATTTTATTCGGATTATTTGTTATTGCTTTTTCCTTTTTTTTTTTTGTAAGGCACATAAATGTTTGATTTTCAAAACCATGCCCAACATCAAGTACCTTATACTATTTGATGGTCTGGACACGGAAAACTGATGTGATCCGTGACCGTTACGGTATAGAATTTGTGTTTATTGGAGGAATTTGGTCACATGATATATCAGCATTCCGTGACTAATAAGCAAATTTGACACGATGTAAAATAAAATTCCGTGATTACTAAAGGTGTAGACACGGTTATACAAAACAGCCACGAAATTCACCGTGCCCAAGTACCAGACTTTTGGCCACGCACCCTGTGGTTACGATTTTTTCAAAAATGAAATACCGTGACTATATACCTTTAGACACGGTAATTTACCGTGTCCAAAGGCCATTTTTTTATCGGTGAAACCTCTACCATCGCAAAGTGGAGACGTTTATGTACCATTTACAATCTAGGGGAACAAATCTAAAGTATACCATATGGGATAAGCATGGGGAGCCACCAAGAAGGAGGCTTGGTAATGGCTACGATGATCCGCGTTATGAAGAAGATGTTGATTACCCAACAAATGCTGCAGAGACTAGAGAAATGATTGAAGCTTTAGGAGATCATTTCCTAGCGGATTTTGAGAAGTTGATACATCTACTGGAAGATGCTCAGAAACCCCTCTATGGAGGATGTTCCAAATATACAAAGATATCTATAATGTGTAAGTTTTTCAACTTGAAGAGAAAGCAAGGAGCATCAGACAGGTTCTTTAATGAACTTCTACCTTTGTTTAAAGATATGCTCCCTACAGAAAATGAATTGATGCAAATTACATGTGAAGCTAAGAAGGTGATGAAACAATTGGGTTTAGAATATAAAAGGATACATGTGTGCATCAATGAATGCATTCTCTATAGGAAACAATACAAAGATGAAGTCAAGTATGGGGAACCAAGATGGAAAGTTGACACAAACACACAAGAGGTTTACGAGAATATTCCGACAAAAGTCTTGTGGTATTTCCACATCATCCCAAGATTTCAACGGTTGTTTCAACCAAAGAAAATAGTCGAGTATATATTATGGCACGACAAGCATAGAAATAAAAACGAGGGTATTTTACGGCATCCGACAGACTCACCACAATGGAAAGCGGTAGATAAAAGATACAAAGAAATCGGTGATGATTCTAGAAATCTGTGGCTAGGCATTTTGGCTGACGGAGTTGAAGTACACAAAGCCACGTTGAAACGTCACAGTGTAAGGCCAATTATGACCGTGATTTACAACCTTCCGTCGTGGTTGTGTATGAAAATAAAGTTCACCATGCTGTCATTACTGATAGATGGCACGCCTTGTAACAACATCGATGTTATGATGAAACCTTTCGTTGGGGATCTTAAGCACTTATTTGATGGAGGCGAATATTTTGTTGCGTCTGCACAAAAGCATTTTACTCTACGAGCAGTTGTTTTATGGATGATAAATGATTACCCTGATCTCGGTACACTGTGTGGTTGCAAATACTCGGGAAAAATGCCATGTGTGGTGTGTGGGAAAAACAATAAGTATGTCAGACTCAAAAACTGCAATAAAGAGTGTTATATCGGTCACAGAAGATACCTATCATATAATCATCCATTCAGAGGACAGAAGGGGTTGAATGCAAAAAAAAACACGGTGTAGCTCCATAAACTAGGACCAGAGAACAAATATACGAGGAGGTAAGATCTATAGATAATCTACCCGAAAAAGTCAACGGGGAACGACGATAATTATTAGAAAAATACCAATATACGGTTCCGGCTCCTCCTCTATTGGAGGCATAATATTTTCCACCATTGTATAGATTTCATGCACGTTGAAAAGAATGTTTGTGAGAGCCATCGTCAGAACATTGCTGAACATAGAATTCAAGACGAAAGATAAAGTGAATGCTCGATTGGATCTCAGGCTCAGGGGTTCAAATCAAAGATGCATTCTGTGCCAGATGGCAAATGAGGATTTGTACTACCCGCAGTGAGTTACACATTAACCACGGAAGAAAAGGAAAATTTATGTCAAACATTGTTAGAGTTAAAGGTTCCGCAAGGGTATTGTTCAAACTTTTGAACCCTGGTGAGTTGAAAAGATCGAAAGCTTATCCGACAAAAATCACATGACTATCACATGCTAATACAACAGTTTTTGCGCCTTGCGATTAAATCAATTATGCCGCAGCTAACAAGATACTCTATTTTCAGGTTTTGTTACTTTTTAGAGCAATATCAAGAAAAAAAATCAAGGTGGCAAAGATATATAAATTGCTGGATGATCTCTACATGACGTTGTGCTTACTAGAGAAATACTTTCCTCCGTCCTTTTTTGATAGCATGGTTCATTAAACTGTGCATCTTACTAGAGAAGTTAACCTATGTGATCCTATATGCTTTCGATGGATGTATCCCTTCGAATGGTGCATGAAGGTTATTAAAGAGCATGTGCGAAACAGAAATAGACCCGGAGGATATTGCTGAAGGGAATGTTACATAAGAGACAATAAAAATGTCCAGTGAGTACCAAAGAAATACAAAACAGTTGGAAGTCCACCTGGCTGACAAGCATAACTCATCTGATATTGGTGAAGATTCAATTCCTTTAAAGGGAAAAGGAATATCAGCTGGTAATTGACGGTTAGCAGTGCTGAACTACGGGAGAAAAAACATTTCTATGTACTGTATAATTCATCTGAAGTTGTTCCTTACATCAGGTTAATATTAGTTTTAAACTTTTTTGTTTTGTTTTGTTTTTCTATTTTTTGGCATGTGAAATTTCTTTAAAAGATAACAACATTTATCATTGTATTTCCCAACCGACACATTGATTTTTGCGCAAACAATATCCCAATGAACGGGAAGCACAACGACAGAAACGACATAGTGAAACGTTCGGGGAATGGCTAAAAAAGGAGGTAAGAGTTTGCAAAAAATCTTACTTTTTCCATGTAATTTTTGTGTCAAGATGAAGGCTAATCCGTATAACGTATTTCAGGTTAGGAGAGAGCGGGTATCCTCTAAAGAAAGTGTCAATGAGAGATTAAGGTGGATCTCAGAGAAATCGAACCTTGATGTAATGAAATTCGAAGCATACCATATCAATGGATACATGTTTTTCACATAATCTCATGAAGGTTCAGTAAACCAGAATAACGGGGTTTACGTACATGCAACTAACACGAACATTGGAAAAAAGGGAGTAACCCTTGATCAGGCGGATTATTTCGGTGTTTTACAAGAGATATGGGTGCTGACTTCTCATGAAGATAAAATGCGCCTTTTCAAGTGTAATTGGGTTGACAATAAAAAGGGGTTTCCAAAGACAAACTTGGATACATTTTGGTTGAGCTTGATATGTTAGGACACAATATGGATCCATTCATTATAACCTCACAATCTAAGCATGAATTTTATGTGATCCCAGGAGAATAAAAAAAATCCAATTGTGTTAGTATCACCTTCCAAAAACTACAAAGACGTCCATCATGATGTCGACGAGGAATTCAATACAGCAATTCATTGGATGAATTTAACTTGCCTCCTGTAGATACACTTGACTTGCATAAGGAATCCAGGGATGATTACTATCGGACCGACTGTAAGGGGAAAGTTGTATGGAAAGTTGTACAGAAAGCCACAGGGAAAGCCAAATGGAAAGCCAAATGGAAAGCCAAAACATGACATGCTCCAGCTCTCCCAATTTAATGTTGTTGTTGCCAATGTTGCCAATTTGTTAGTCCTTTATGATGATTGTTCTTCGCTTTTGTGTTGGGTCGAGACTCGAGTTTGCTCTATTATGAGGTTTATATTAATTATGTGTTATGCTTTTCTTTTTGTTTCATTTATGGATTAACCTTTTTTTTTGGCTTTCAAACTGGATTCCCTTTGCTTCTTCTCCGCCAGTCTTCAATAATACAAGTTTTTAGTCTTTGGTTTTTGTTAGTGAACTTATAGATAATCATACTGTATGAACCTCTTTTATGTAAAACGTATCAAGAACTTTATAGCTGATAGATATGCTTCTCATGGGAGAAAGCATTGTACTAAAGGCTATTTGGGATTCCTCTCCTTCTTTTTTGTTGAACTATGTAAGAAAGGAGTCTCTTGTATATGTTTTTAACTTTACTCATTTTTAATATAAATAGTCAAAAAAAAAAAAAAAGAAATAATATTAACCTTTCTCCTAAAAAGAATAACCTAAGCGACAAACACATGTGCACATCACAGACATTACATACATGTGAATCTGACAAAACAAAAAAACAAATAAATATTTTTATTTTTTTATGAAACAAATAAATTAAGTTGTGTTAGAAAAACCTTGCGGACCCTAGTTTATAAATTCTTTGTTGCGCATAAAGTCTTAAATCTTAAATCTTAAATCAAGCCCATAGTTAACCAATAAGCTATACCCCGGGCTTCATCCATGTTTAGATTCCTCAAATTATAACAAGCCCATCAATAATCCTGGGCTAAGTTGTAAAATTAGCATATGGACTAGCCAAAAATTAATATGTAAGTTATAAAATTAGCTTATGGACTTAGGGTCTCGATCCCAGTTACTTTCCATTTGATGTACCCTGTAACTCGAACTGGCGTGTCTAAATGTTGTCTTTTTGGACATGCAGAGAGTCTCCCAAAGGGCATGTCTAAATGGAGCCATTTGGACACGCAGAACAATCTACGAAATTGCATGTCCAATAAATCCTACCCTTTAGACACACATAGAAAAATCCAAAGTGGCATATCTAATGAGCTAACATATAAGCCACGCAGAATAATTTATGAACTGGCGTGTCCAATAAAACTACCTTTTAGACACGCGGGGAAATCTATATAGTGTCGTGTCCAATAAAACTAACCCTTTAGACACGCTCATAAATCTCTGGAGTGGTGTGGTAAATTTATTGCACATGCCAAAATTGTTTCATGTGTCCATAGATTGGTCTCTGGACACGTTCATTGACAGACACAAAATCGGCGTTGCTAAATGGTACATTTTGGACACGCCATGCTTAACGTGGTTTTTAATGGATATAATGGACACGGTAACTGAGTGTATCATGGATGAATGTGTTAGTCATAGACATGTAGTTTTTAATGGCGTGGCTACATCTACGATTTCTGATATATAGCCACGCCAAATATCAAAAACATGTCCAGGAAAAATATAAGTGGCGTGTCAAAAGACCGTTTGTGTGCTAGTGATATTTCAAGCTTCATACTAGCATTAGTTTATGAAGTTTGAAGTGAATAGAAACAAGGAGGAGGATGTGTATAAAAAATCAGAGATTGAAGGATGTTTTGGTGAGACAGTATGAATGAGGTGCGGTGTTAATAAGAGATAGGAGCTTTTAGTCTTTATTGTTTGCATAAAGAGAGAGAGCATAGAGAAAGAGGCAGAGAACGAAAAGATGAAAAGAATGTTGGGAAGGGGAAATCTAGGGCTTTGAACATTAGTCGTTGGATAAAAAAGGTGGCTCAATCTCAAATAGGTTGTGTGGAAAAATCATTCTTTATTTGTACTATTTTAAGGGGAAAATTTGGAATATTTTCCAGCCATATAAAGTGCAGTTTCTCACCAAATTACCAAAACAAATAAGGTTTTAATCAAAATATTGATACAACCAAAAATTATACTTGTAGGAAATCCTAATCGGTCTTAAAATGACCATTTTCCACTAGTGTTGGTGATTCACAAAGATTTTCTTTCTAAAAAATGATACCTCTACCCAATCAATGAAATTGAAATCCTAATGATGCATGTAGTGATGCTTGTAGGGATTTTGGAGAAATCATAAATACTATATGAAAATAGGGAAATAAATACGAGAACAGAGTGTTCATCTATTGAAATCCTTGAGCCATTTGCCGTGAATAACTGCTGCGATAGGCTCATCCTATGTAGTGATCAACTTGTAATAGCCGCCAATAGTGGCCCACAAAAATTTGTACGCTCCTTCGTAGTTGGAGGAACGACGACGACCTGATGCTTTGAGGACTAAATCTTCTACCCGGAAAGTGTTAGGTTTGACCGCTCTTGACCTATAAATCCTTTATTCATATGGAACTTGTTCTTTAGTATCTCTTGGATTTGTAGATGGTGGATTTTTGACAAGGGATAGAATCATAAAATCGCCCTCTTCCTAGCAGCAAAAACATAGAAATACCCGTGCATATTTTTGACTCTGTATCAAAATATGAAATATTGTATTTCTACTTATATTCTGCAAGATAATTAAGGATACGGTCTCTACAAATATCTACATGTATTCTATATTGATCCCCTTGTCTCTCTAATATTTACAATATTTATGCCATATCGAACCGGTCTCAAGTCGCATAATTTCTATAGATGAATTCCTTGAACTTATCTCAAATGTGCATTGATGTTCCAATAACATCTATCTGTTATGGAAATAGCTAATGCCTGATCTTTGAAGACGCACTCCAGCTGAATGCCCTGTTCGCAAAGAACACATCATAATTTGACAACCTGTCCTTAATAATACATGCCATTTTTAGCATCATACTTAAGGATGCGTCACTACTTATGCGTCATCCCTATTGGACGTGCCACTACCTTAAGAACGTTACCTGAGGTCACGTCACTAAGCCACAATGTCCCTCAGGGACATATCACTCAAGATGCGCAGCGTCATCAGGAACGTATCACATATATCTGACGCTGGAACTAAGCCAGCGCCATCCCCTCTTGTCCATGACGCGTCCCAGGGATGCATCACTACTTTTGGCGTTGGCCTAGTGCCAACTCTAGGCCATTTTGCTTCAAACGCGTCCCCATGGACGCATCACTACCCTGGTGCTGGCACTATGCCATCGCCATCCCTATTTTTTCTTTAGACGCGTGCCCTGGGGCACATCACTACTCTAGCGCTGGCCTAGTGCCAGCGCCATCCTCTCTCTCGGCGCTAGCCTGGGCTAGCGCTAGCCCTTCCAAGGGACGCGTCGCTGCTTTGGTGCTGGCCAACGCCAACCCTATATGGGTCTTCGCCAAACCTTTTTTCTCGATTTTTGAGTGCACCATGACTGGTCCTTAAGAACTTTCGCGTAATCTTGGCTTCAAACACTTCCAAATTTATTTCATGCCACTTCTGAGCTAATACACGACCATTAAATTTATGTCATGTTACTCCTAAGCTAGTACATAACCATTAAACTTACTAGACTTGAAACTGATAAGACTAATTATTAACTTAGTGAACTGAGCGACTTGCCTCACTAATTTGACAAGTCATTGACTTGACCTAATCAAAATAGTGGTACTCCACGACTTGAATATTCTCTACGAGACACCAAACAAAATGGGGGGGATTCTCATTGGGTTATTGGTTTGGTGGTCTACGACATCGTGCGTTGTGGCAACACATCCACGAACAAGAAGGTAATAAGTTGTGGGACGGTGAAAGAGTAGTTGAGAGGACGAGGAGTAGTGGTCATACAACACATCCACGAAAAGAAGGTGATAAGTAGTGGGAATGTTAAGATCAGTTGAGAGGACAAGGAGTAGTGGTAATATAGTCCACCGGATTTATCATACATGACTTACTATAACATCCACGATCATCACTTCTCAATTTCTTCGTAACTTCCACCACTTATGAGAAATCAATGTGTTCACGACAAGACTATAATAAAATAAATGGCTTCATCTATTCGAAACAAGGAATAAAGGAATTATGAACATAATACAGATCTATCCCTGAATAATCCAGTTTACAGTCCTGCTAGTCTTCAACTACACACCATCACTCTCTCATCACACAGTAATTTATCACCCTTCTTTGCTTCCCTCCCCTAAGATCAACCCATCATCTCCACTTTTATGATCGAAGCAGGGCATGAACGGCCGTTTCTTGGTTTAGGCTGGTCCTGTTATATTTTGATCTCTCGAACCTACAGAAAGTACAATTTTTACAATATATTTGTTTTCACCCTGAAACACCAATTAAAGGTATAACATACCATCTTTGATTGGCCTGCTAAAGTCAGATTAACTTAGCTTCTTATCAGGAAAACAGTTACCCGAAGTAATTTTTTGTTACTTTGACAAGCCTAACTAAGATCATATTTAACTTAGTTACTTAACAGGAAAGCGATTAACCAGATTAATGCTTCCCTAATTTTGACAAGCCTAACTAAAATCGAAATCCATTTAGTTACTTATAAGGAAAACAATAATTAGAAATATTTTTCCCTCAATGTCCACAAACACATTCCCCACAAAGATATATCATTAAGCACAAATTCAATAATAAAAACCCTACATGTATTTTTTAGTCCTTGGTACAACAAAATAACAACACAAAGATAACCATTACCAAAGAAAGGTCAAAACATTATCTTAGTCATCATTTACCACAAGAAAGACTAAAACCGAACATCAACTAATATGAATACCAAAATAATCAAATTATTGAACATAATAGATTATTAGTATTGTGTCTCATATATGAGTTAAATCACCAAAATTTTCTTATGGTTTTGATATAACAATCCATAAGATTAGATTTGAAGATTAGCTATCGGTCAAAAGTCTCAAACCTTAATAAGTCACTTATAAGACCGAAACTTAGATTTCAAAACTCCAAAATTTTATCTCATAACTAAAAGCAACACAAAGATATTCAATAGGAATAAGAGTTGCAATCACAGAATATCAAATAATGACACACAAAATTTTTAAATAAATCTTATCATTAATTTATTGATAAATAAGTCTCATCACTAATTTATTGATAGTTGAATAGATTTTACACAAATATTGAAATTCATCAACAATTGATCAATCTATTCTAAAAAGATCAAACATAAGAAACTCTTATCAATATTTCGATGCCTCTTATTTCTTTTTGTTTACAGACTCTTCTTTAAAGCTTCTATCGGTTTTCATCATCTTCCTTTCCATTAGACGATAAAACTTAGCTTTCAGAAGGCCCAACTCGTCAATCATATTGAAAAGTTTGGATTCAAACCGTTCCTCATTCTTTTAGGAAGTATCAAGTTGTTCATTAGAAACCTTGAAGTCATGCATAATCATGAACATGAGTTCATGAGATATCTGATCACTTTTATGTTCTCTGGAGAGATGACATAAGACTTAATATTAATATTTAAATCCTTACCAATCTTAAACATAATTTTGAAGAATAGACTAATGTTCAAGCGGTTGTATATAAGTCAAAAATTTCTTAGCAAGGTTTCGAATATGCCAAAAATAAGCAAGCTGGCTTGATAAAAAATTTCAAAGGCAAATATTTCCGAAATTAGAAATAAGATCATATTGTGATTCCGATAATTCACAATTTCCATAAGTAGTAGAAATTTTTATATATCAGTGATCTCACAATATCTTGAAAAATTTCATACATAAAAATCATGAATTCAAGATATTTATATACTTTCCCTGATCACATGATTTTATATGATCATGTGATATCATCTGGAACGATTTTTACACAAATTGATTCATATTCAATTGAACTTGAATGACAGAGATTTTTTTGGAGTCTCCAGATTTACACGTAATTAATTTATTACAAGGTAACCTTAAATTATTACATATTCTATTGTGCTTTTAGTGTGCTTCTTCACTTATTAAGATCCTTAGCACTGGAGGAGGATACACATTCCAACTTAACTACGTAAATTTGAGTGAGCCTTGAGTTACCCACAAACAGAAGTTGACTTTTTATGTATTCTTCCTGAACACAACTCTTAGGATTTTTCAACTCATGTGAGGAAATAAGGGTAGTTATTATATTATGAGTTCGTTCATGAGACTCGATTTTCTCTTGCATTCATGACTTTCCATGTGATATGGTTTTTATAAAAAAATATTTGACAGTATCCTTTTCTGAGAAACGACTGACTTTATCCTTTATGATTTTCCGTAATGATGTAATTGATGAAGCTATCAATTTCAACATCCTCTTCGAGATCTAAAGATGATGGAACATTTTTCCATTTTCTGATTAATATGTTAACAATAATAACACATACCTGGGTTTGTTTATTTAACATGTCAAAGGGTGCTCCAACATTGAATTGGAGAAAATAACATACTGATTCATACTCGAGTAAACCTTGGACATAGTATACTAAAACTTGGTGGTATGTTAAAATGAGTTCTTTTAGGGTTTTCCTAGAAACTTGTTTCGACTCGTGTTTTATAGGTTGGATTGCACCAAACACAGACTGTTAAATATTTTTCGTGTCTTCCTAATCTGATACCAATTGCAATGACGAGGGTACTCAGTACATATATCAACCTATGTAGACTCACCTTGTATAATCTTATCGAAACACTAACAACCAAAAGATTATTTCAACAAGGTGATTCTTGGTAATAATCAAACTGTACTAACTATGGGATTGTTATCAAGAAGTGATTAACATACAAGTGTATATACTTTAATTATAAATTTAAAAAATATAATACGGAAGTAAAGTAAATAAATAACATAGACACAAAAGATTTTGTTAATAAGGAAAATGGCTTGGTAGAAAAACCCCGGGACCTAGCTAGTCTTGTTTTAAATACTCCCAGAGCCGCTATAAAAATTGACTACTGCAACTTCGTCTAGTTGAGACCAGGTAAACTACCACAAGTTACTTAGTTCCTTCAGTTTCCTTGCGCCTAAAACCAATATAGTCAACACACGTAAATCCCAAGACAGATTCCACTATCTTGAGTTTCTTCCACTATGAAGACTTCTGCACTCGACTCCTTTGGATTGTAACCTGAAAAAGTAAAGGACTAACCTACTTAACTAACTAACTTACTTGTCGATCACCCAAATCAATTTTTAGGTCAATGATAAAGCAGAGTCAAAGGATCTTCTGTTTAATTAATAAACTCCTTTAGTCAAAATATCAATCCAAGACAATGATTATTGAAATAATCAATCTTTATGAGCAAGATCTATCCAAACAACTTAATACAACTATATAGTTTGTTCGATCTTTTACAAGTATGATGTTTATCGAGATAAACTGCTTGTGTAATCCCAGATAATCAAGTTTGCATTATTAAAATCACACACAAATATCATAACCAAAAATAAAAGTCTTCAATATTCAATATTCAATTTTAATCTTCAAAACCATTGCAAAAACAACTTGATTCCATTATTGTTCAACAACATAGAACAGATTATGTTAATATTGAAAAATAAGTAGTTCTATCTCACAGATCTAAAAAAAATTATATATCTGTGATAGTCAATCTTCAAACAAACTTGAGTGCCCTTATATCAGAAGGGAAGGACCTCAGAATAAACAAGTTTGATCTATCGAAGATGACTACACCGTTAGTTCAATACAAGTAATCAACGAAAACTAAATAACAATCTAGCCTTTCACCAACGTTAAAACTAGAGGCTTCTTGATCCCGAATAAGACTTTAACAAAAGGAAACGAAAGATGTTTCATCTAATTAGATTACTCATATCGCTTTAAAAATTTGGATTTTCCACACTCTACAGAAGGTATATTCTGGGATGAGTTTGTAAGAATAAAAAACTTACTATTTATGGTGTTATGACAAAGGCTTGTTTGGAAATACCTATTTACCAATTTTAAAAATTCAAAAGATAGTAATAATAATATATTTCCGAAATTATAAAATACCAAGTAATTTCGAACTCATAACCGATCTTTCTCATAGTATAAAAACTAATATTAGCTAGCACACAACCATTTATTTTACTAATATAGATAATAGAGATATGCAAACCTATGGGAATGGAAAACATATAATTTGATACCAAATACGCTACTGAAAAATTGGTATTTTAGGATTTTTCTTGAGTATCAAACGAGTATACTTCAACATTAAGATATTAGAGTTTAGCACATGTTCAAAACATTATGTAGACATTTCTGAACTTTCTATTCTAATTCATTTATACATATTTTTTTATCTGCAAAAACCTACAAAGATTAAAAACCAATCGAAATGCAAAACTAAGTTAGATATAGTCAGGATCGGTCCTGGGATCGATCATGGGATTGGACCTTCTTCAGGGATCGGTCCTGAATTCCTCTTTCGACTTTGAAACAAGTTTCACAAGTCTACTTACGAAAGTTCTGAAATTGCTTTCAAACATATTTATTAAGGTACGGATTCCCCAGGAAGTTCAACTCACTAAATAATAACAAGTGCAATGTCATAAACACGAAATCCATAAATAAGCTATACTTCATAACTTTGTATTCTTTAAGTTGTCGAAGAAACTAATGTATATCTTTTATTTTGATAATTTGGTCATTGTATAATGAATCAGTCACCAATACTAAAGTTATTGTAACAAACTTAACTCCATACAATAAATAGAAATGGAACAATAAAGACGTCTCCGAACAATAAATAGAAATGGAACAAGTCAAGTCTATAGTTAATAACCTTGAACTACTGAAAGATGATGTCTTTGTTTGTCTTTGATATGTCTTCAGGTCTTCATCAATAAATAGAGTAAATCTCAAGATTTCAATCTTTCTAGTCTAACCAAACAAAGTTGACTTTATTAGTCCACTCAAGCGACTCGAGTTTTTGAACTAAATTTGACAACCAAACTCTGACATACCAAGGCTTGGTGGTTCAACCGAGAAGTGCTCTAACAAAGATTGAAGAATGACTAACAGAAGTAACAATCAGAAATTTATATAAACAACAGTATTCGAGTAGGAAATACAACTACCTTCTGAAAAACGAGCAGACGCGACGATACATAAGGCAGCGCCAACGCCAGAAGACGCCTTCGCATAGAAAAGAATACAAGAAAACATAAAAGCCCTGTCAAAAGCTCATTAAGTTTGATAAAACAGAGCAGAATGTGGATACCATATTCGCATATGTTGAAGAACCCGTAATCATGATATGTAAGTCTACAAGCCCAAATTCATGTAATAAAAAACTCTAGAATGTATATAACTTAACTAATCCAACTCTTGAGAAGTACCAAATCATAAGGACTTCTCTTATAGATAAATCTATTACTCCTCAAGAATAAGGGTCGAACCTCTACATTCTCATGATTTGTGTCCAAGGGTCAATTTTAAATTGATTAATTGAATTATGGAATTGCAAGTCTTTTTTCTCTACTATGTCTTCTTTTATGAGTATCTTGTGTTCTTAATATTACTTTAGTATTTATCCTTGGGTGTAAGTTATCTATATTTATAGAAACTACAGTTGTAGAAGATATGAATCACATCAAATTCTTACCTTTGATCTTTGTTATAGTTTAAGAAAATGAGAATCAAATCATTAAACCAAATTACAATCCTTAATTTCTTCAATTTTTTGGTTGATTGTTCTTGTCTTTCTTGATTGGTTGTTTGTTTGATTTTCTTAGCTCTAGCTGTTTTGTAGCTTCAGTTTTGTTTCATTTCTCATGAATTTCTCGGAAATTTTGGATCATCTTTCAAATTTCTTCATCAATATAAACAAGAGTGAGTGAGAGAAAGAAACTAAAAAAAAAGCTTGAAACAATACTGTCTGATTGGGGAACTTTTCCCAACATGGAAAGCTTTGTTTGTAAAGCAAGGTGATGTGATTTGTAGAAGTGGTAAAAAGATTCGTTCCCTCAGACTTATTAAGATTGATTTTAGACTTATTTGTGATTAAATATAGCAAATAGCTAAAAGATAATATCAATATCAAGACAACTGAGACTCAGGATTCTACCAATTATCATATTCAAACGATTCATACATTAATTATGAACAATTGTATCTCATATAATAAAAATATTAACAATTATTATTTTCTGAAGTAGATTTCTAAAAAATTAAGTGTAAATCATAAGCATGGCGCATCAAAAACTCTAAGTCTAAGCATACACCATCAAACAAAATTATAATTAATTAAGAAAAATTATAAATCAAAATTTACGTCAAAAGTCATAAAAGAATTAATTATATTTACCACAATCATGAAATATGGCTTCCTTCATTGTCCCAGTGAATAGGTTTAGCTCATGGTGCTCAAAACACATTCAAAAGATAGAAACATAGATCAAAAGTGTTGAAAAGAAAAAAAGAATAACACAGGGAATCTGCAACGTTTATATTCGTTACAGATGAACTGTTACAAAGATAGATAACAGAAATATAAAGAACAGTCTTTTGTTGTTGTTGTTTAGATCACAGTTTCTGCAACAGTTCAGTGCAGAGTTATGTTCGTCGTGTTCTTCCTTGTTCTGCAGTTGTACAAAACTCTCTACAACTAATTTTTCTCGCTTTCTCCTCTCCCCCAATTCTTCCTTTGGCATCCTATTTATAAGAAAACACCCAGAAATCAATTTTCTCCCAAAAATCTTTGAGAAAAATCTTCACAAATCTCTTTAAATGATAATCAATCTCGGAAAATATATATTTCTCTTAATCTAATTTTCTTTCTTTTTTCAATTCTGTTTGTTTCCCGAGTTTTCCAACAAGATATTGAATAAAGATAAAAGCAAAATTCACGTGAGGAAAGAAAATCCTAACTTTCTATTGAGATTTTTCGATCTGTTTTTGGCAAGAGTCCAATATTTGCACGATTCTCTTTGATTTTATGTGTCCCAATCATGTATGAATTTCTGCTTTATTAGGACAAGAGAATATTCTTGCTCCAAATCTTGTTTATATCTTCACACAGTTATGAAGAATATTTTCCCACCGAGACCTCATATTTGGTAGGAGAGTAGGTTCCCTCATCCAAGGCATGGTGCCTTTAACCAAGCTTGTGTGTGGAAAAAGTTTATTCTTCAAAAATACCCAAAAACATATAAAATAATAATATTGATACAAATATTGAGAAATAAAAATATAAATATGAAAACAATTAAGACACAAGAATGTGTCTATCAAATACCCCAAAAATTATATTTTGCTAGTCCACGAGCAATTCTAATGTAGAAATAAAAATCCTAACTTGCTATCGTAGGCATCGCGATTGCACTTAGCGTGTGCAACAAGCCTTTGATTCCCAAGGTGGCCCTAGTGGCCGAGTGTTGTCTCGAGATGGTTTAAAAGACCTTTACTCCACACTCTGTCTACATGTAAAGAATCTAGGAATGACACTAAACAATCTCCTTAGTTGTCCTACTTATTCAAATGCTATGGGAGGAATTACCCTATATTGAATCCAATTATTGTACACGAGTTTGCACTCAAGCGTACTAAAATTCATATATAAGAAAACAAATTTCTACTCAAAAAGTGATACAGTGGACCACGATACTCGGAATCTAACAAACCAAAATCACATGAATAGATTAAGAAGATGGATATGGAGATAGAAGTGTGTGCATGTTGACTAAGGTGAACGGTGTTTCCCATAATATATGTATGATCGTCAGTGCCAATATGAACCCTAATGGATTGAGATAGGTACCCACTGGTCTAAATCCTAATTCTAGTATCAACTCAGCTTGTATATAAAAGGACCCCATCGGACGATATATATATATATTTATTTTTATTTTTTATTTTTTTTATAAATGTATCGACAACATGATTAGATATTTTGAATCCAAGCTCATGCTCATTTTCAGCAGATTACATGATAGTTCCCATGGATCCTGCGTTCCATTCTTGCTTAGACGGAGACAGAGATAACACACACATATTGCTAAACATCATAGTGGGGATTGATCTCAATCACTCTACTTCATCCTAACAGTGACAACAAGGCGATACTAGTGCCCCACCAAATCACTTATAAAAACATAAAATGTTGCAAAAATAAAAACAGAACGTGATATGGTGACGATTCCGAGATATGGTGACGACTGCTCTGTCCTTTTATGAATATACCATTTAGTTGGGTCCCTTAAATCCTACAACCAAGAGGTTTGTTTTCATCCACTTAAATTGGTTAGTGTTATCCTGAATTAGCATAAGTTACTATACTTTGGAGTTTAAATGCAACTAATAGTTTATCCCCCCCAAACTTAAATCTAACATTATCCTCAATGTTCTAAATATGAAATTAAAAGAATGAACAAGGACAAACTTTTACCACCTGAAGGAAAGGAAATAAGGAAAGATATTACCATGTCGCATAAGCATCGGTTACCTCCCAACGAGCACTAAGTATAAAGTCTTCAACCAGACATCAAATACCAAAAAATGGCTAGTCACCTTTCAAAATCATATACCAATAAACGAAACAACTGTAGGTCAACAGTACCAAATAGAGCTGACACAAATATAGGACACTTGTATTAGATCAGACAAATAAACAAACTGAGCACAACCTTATCTAAGGTTTCGTTCAAGACAACTAGATTTATATGGGGTAACTATTTAGGTTCTATATGAGTGTATAGATATACAGGTTCAGCCGAACGACGGGTCTCTAATAGCTGAATTTCCTCATGGACAATATTAGGAGGATTGGTTTGTGGAGTCTGAAGAAACTCAAGTAACACTTTAGACGTACAAAGCTCGATTCCCAAGTTAGGGACTTCAAATAGGTATACTTGACGATCACAAGAATCATCACTACCCCCAAACTTAAGGTAATCATTACTCTCAGATAGACCTAAAACTATTGCTTGAATTTCAGGGTCCCTAGAGTCCGAAAAATACTCGAGAGCTTCTTCTAGAGACTGGTCACACATCTGATTTAAGAGAATGCTATCATCAAATTCGTCTAAGGAATCACCAAACAAAATGTCGTGCAAATGATCCTGAACTAAAGTGCTAATCATATTCACTTCTCCTAAATCATCGATCTCCAAAGGTTTTCCATTAACATTAATAAAATTTAGTTCAGTAGTCATATTACTAAAAGAGATGTTCATAAGTACGGTTCTACAGACATGAGATATGGTTAAAAGCGAACAACCTAAAATCACAGGTATTTGAGAATTTTGGTCCTGAACAGGCTGGGTATCTAGGACAACAAAATCCACTAGATAAATGAACCTATCAACCTCTATAAGAACATCTTCCATGACACCATGAGGAACTTTGACATACCTATGTGCTGACTGCAGTGTCATTTTTGTCGGTTTCAACTTACTAAGACTTAGCTGGGTGTACACATCATACGGGAGTAAGTTAACACTAGCTTCTAAGTTAAGCAATGCCTTATCAACCATTTGATATTTGATCACACAAAATATGATTGGGACATCCAGGGTCTTTATACTTAAGGGGTGTTTGGTTCAGAAGGATTGAACTTACTTAACCAGCTCAAATGGCTTTCTTATGGACATTAAGCTTACGTTTTCCTATACCAATATCTTTAAGGAACTTGGCATAAGAAGGCATTTGCCTAATTACTTCTAATAACGAAATGTGAATGTTCACCTGCTTAAATATTTCCATTATTTTGTTGAAAGTTGATTCATTCTTTGTTGGAACTAACAACTGTGGATATGGGGCTCTAGGCACAAAGGTAGTCCTGTCAGGAAATGTATTGGACTCTTTAGAGTCTGTTTCAGTCTCTACATCTACTAGCTTCTCCTGGGAAGTAGAAGACGGAACCATAGTGTCAAGCATGGTTACCTTGTTGTCAACTACCTTTTCAATCCTAAGGGTTGTAACCGAGTTCACATGATTGAACGGTTTCTCTCCAGAAGATACTTCATGAACTCCTCTAAGATTGGGTTGTATCTGACTAGGAAACTTACCTTTTTCTCTCAAAGACTCATTTATCTGACTAACCTGGAATTTTAAATCGGAAATATCCTGAGAGTTAGTTTGAATCATCTCATTACTAGCTTGTAAACTTTTTTCAAATGATTGCAGAAACTTTATAGTGTTCAGAGCTAACATGGTGAGAGACTCTTCTAAACTCATGATTTTCTTATCTGACAGGTTCTGAAACTAGGTTGGATCTGAAGGATTCTTAGTATAGCCAAAATCTGGGGGAGCCTGAGAATTACTAGACTGACCTTGATTCTGGCCCTTAGACCAGGAAAAATTAGGATGATTTCTCCAACCAGGGTTATAGGTTTCTGAATATGGATCAAAAATTTGGGCCTACCTTCATATCTAGAATTTAAACCACCATGTAGAACACTAACCTGGTCACGGGTTGTACTTGTTGGTTGAAACAAAGGACACTGAGGTCCAGTCACCAATATAGTACGCGGATGGGTATTAGGCTCATTGTTACAGCTCATAGCATGGTTTGACCCTTTATTCATCTCTAAGGCCTCTAAACGCCTAAGAATATATGTCTCATTATCAACTCTATTGACCCTATGGATTGGATTCCTAGATATTTCTGGTTCTCTCATTGAAGCCCATTGCCTAGTTTTCTAAGCTAACTCCATAAACGAGTCAAAACATGTATCTAGGTCCTGATGGGTGAATTTTCCACTACTCATTGTTTCTACCTGCATATGGGTTTCACTATCTAAGCCCTCATATAAAATTTGGGCCATGTGGGATTTTTCAAATCCGTGATGTGGACACTGGTATAACAATTCATTAAACCTTTCTACATAATCGTATAGGTTTTCACCTAATTTTTGTTTATTGGTTTGAATAGAATGACGAACAACAGCAGTCTCATGGTGTGGGTAGAACTTATAACAAAAACCTCTACAAGATCATCCCAAGTGGTGATTATTTTAGAGAGAATACAATGATACCACTCTTTGGCTTTCTTATCAAGAGGGAAGGGAAACAAACGCTAATCACATCTTTGGAAACATTCAGATAACTCATTGTTCCACGAATCATTTCAAAGTCTCTTATGTGGGTATACGGGTTCTCATTCTCTATCCTCCTAAATGTACGAAGCATGACAATTGTCCCATGTTTTATATCAAATTTGATAGTAGTTGTTGGTAAAACATCTCCTGGGTCACGTACTACTCTATAAAGGTTCATACGATCTCTAAAGGTTTTGTTTACCCGAACTTCATGCTCATTATTACAACCCATTTCGGGAAAAACATATGTACCACCTAAATTCGTGTAACGGGTTGGACTCAAACAAAAAAGGTCGTTTTCTTCAAGTTTATCTCCTACACGTATCAAACGACGCATACACAAGTAGAACTACTAGTGTTCAGCAAAAAAAAATTCACATGCAAATGCTGGGATTCACTATTTTAGGTAAGCTCAGGATACCTTATCAAAATATACCTACAGTCAAAGACTGGTCAAAGGTACATGGCTAAGACTCATGGTGGTTCGGCTGATAACGCCCACCTTTGGTTAAGACTCATGGTGGTTCGGATGAAAAACAAACAAAAATAAATAAATATAAATAAGAATAATAAAATCTTGGATTTTCTGCACTTTTGTAGGCAAGTCCAACTTTCCACCTTTAGTTTCAAGTAAAACCTGCACACCAAAATAACAAAAATACCCAAAGTAAAATCAAGGATATAATAAAGTAAAATAAATTAAAAAGTAACTAAACAAACACTAAACCTAAAAACAAAAATTAATCTAAAACCCTAACCTAAAAACAAGTCCCTGGCAGCGGCACCAAAAATTGATGTGATTTGTAAAAGTGATAAAAAGATTCGTTCACTCGGACTTATTAAGATTGATTTTAAACTTAATTCTGATTAAAATTAGCAAATAACTAAAAGATAATACCAATATCAAAGACAAATGACACTCAGGATTCCACTATTTATCATATTCGAGAAATTCATACATTAATTTTGAATAATTGTAGCTCATATAATAAAAATATTGACTCTTATTCTTTGCCAAAAGTAGATTTCTAAAACATTAAGTGTAAATCATAAGCATGACGCATCAAAAACTCTAATTCTAAGCATACACCATCAAACAAAATCACAATTAATTAATAAAAATAAAAAATCAATTAAAATATATGCAAGAAGTCATAAAAAAATTAATTATATTTACCACAATCATGAAATATGGATTCCTCCATTGTCCCAGTGAATAGGTTTGGCTCATGGTGCTCAAAACACACTCAAAAGATAGAAACATAGCTCAAAAGTGTTGAAAAGAAGAAAAGAAAAGAGAAAAAGAATAACACATGGAATCTGCAATATTTATAATTGTTACAGATGAACTGTTACAAAGATAGATAACAGAAACATAAAGAACAGTCTTCTGTTATTGTTGTTTAGATCACAGTTTCTGCGAAAATTCAGTGCATACTTATGTTCTTCCTCTTCCTCCTCGTTCTGCAGCTGCAGAAAACTCTCTGCAACTAATTTTTCTCGTTTTCTCCTCTCCCCCAATTCTTCATTTCTCATCCTATTTATAATAAAACACCCAACAATCATTTTTCTCCCACAAAACTTTGAGAAAAATATTCATAGATCTTTTTAATGATAATCAATCTCGGAAAAAAATTTCTTTCTCTTAATCTTATTTTCTTTCTTTTCTCAATTATGTTTATTTCCCGAGTTTTCGAACAAGATATTGAATCAGTTAGAAGCAAAATGCACGTGAAATTTGATAAGTGCATAATTCACATGTTTTTAGTGTCAAATCCATACTTGTTTTACCTATAATTCTTGCATATTACTTGTTATTACTCTTGTTTTCTATCTTATGTCTTATATTAGGAGAATCATCCAAAAAGGAGCTACAAAGTGCAAGGAACTAAAGAGTTACAAGTGAAAGGGAGTCCGATACAAATTCTACTCATTCAAATCCAAGATTTATTAATACCATATTGAAATGAACGAGAATAAGAAGAGAACGCAAAAAGAATGAGGTTATTCCGAGTTCGGACGAATGAGTTATGGACAAAACAACCGAAGCAAGAAAAAGTCATCTACAACATTTCAGTCGGCGCGGTTCCCTACTATGCTGACTGGAGCACTTTTTCATACATAAAACTTGGATTTTTAAGCCCTGAAGTCGGCATGGTGCATTGGGAATCGACCATGCCGACTGGAGCAAGTATGAGTACAGAGAATTGGAGTTAGTTTGGTCATAGAGTCGGCACAGTTCATGAAAATCGACCATGCCGACTGTGGTGAACCTAGTGGGTCCATTTTGACGCGTTTTTGACTTCTAAAGCAAGGAAACATGGTTAGGAAGGATTCTAAACCTTATAAGAAGATGATACTTGAGGGCCAAGCATTAAAGGCTATAAAAGAAGACATCTAAGACTCAAACAATATATCTTTACATCACCTTTTAAGTAATTTCATATACTCGACCTCTCATATTACAATTTTACATCAAAAACCTAGGGTTTACTCCTTTAGGGGGAAACCAATATTCTTTGTAATATTATTAGCTAATTCTTTTGTTGATTAAGAATAATTTCAATGTTCTATACGTGAAGCTTTATTAGTAATACAAGTTTATTTGGAGTTTTAATCGTTATCGTTTGTTTTCACTATCTCTATGGGTTTATGATTGGTTTCTAGTGTATAATTGGATTAATCTATTGATCAATTTAATGATATTATTGAGTTATGATATAAGTACTCGCCCATCGACTCGTACACAAGTAGAAATCGCGAGACCTTGCAGAGGGATTATGTGGAGCAATTGCATGTGAAGATAACACCAGCAAGTGGACCTTGATCTAAGAGTTCAACTTCTGGGATCAACCTAAATTTACAAAGCCTAGAGAATTCGATTGGGTTACACCTTGAGTGATCTACTACTTGGTGGTTCAGACGAATAGAATCTGGTAGTCGATAACTTCCGTATCCAGTGATAAAAAGAGTTTTGGGGATAACACTGATCGAGATACTACTTTACGGATAGATAAGTATACTGGTTCAGTCAACGTTGGGTAACGGCGAAGGACTCCCTAATCATCTTTCTTATTTTTGTTTATCATCTTTTTAGTCAACCTATAACCAACCCCCCCTTTGTCTTTTACTTTATTTTAGTTATGTTAATCTAAATAACCTGTCAATTACACAACTCTTTGTGGGAACGATCATTACTATCGCTATATTACTAGTTAATTAGTGAGAAATATCTTGAGTAATTTGTTACACTTACGACACGCATCAAAATTAGGAAAGAAAATCCTAACTTTTTTGTGAGATGTTTCGATCTGTTTTTGGCAAGAGTCCAATATTTGCACGATTCTCTTTGATATTATGTGTCCCAATCATGTATAAGTTATGCTTTATTAGGACAAAAAAATATTTATGCCTTAACTTCTTCAAAATATCTCCAAATCTTGTTTATATCTTCACGTAGTTAAGAAGAAGATTTTCCCGCCGAGATTTCATATTTAAAATGGAAAGTAGGTTCCCTCATCCAAGGCATGGGTGCCTTTAACCAAGCTTGTGGGTTCCTTTATCACTTTTTAAGTCAATTTTTCCACAAAAATTTATTTTTCAAAAATACCTAAAAACACATAAAGTGATAATATTAAAACAAATATTGAGAAATAACAATATAAATATGTGAACAATTAAGACACAAAAATATGTCTATCACAAGGGCTATGGGATAGAGTGTCTGAATGAGTGAGTTTTGGACAGTGGGGTAGTGAAGTAGAGAGATTAGACGGGTGAAGTTTTCCCGTCTAGTATAAAAAAAATTCACTTGGACGAAAAAGATCCCCATTTTGGAGTTTATTTAGTTACTTTTATAATAATTATAGGAATAGTGTTTTGGGAGCTTATTACTGAAATAAATACCCAGACGAAAAAAAATTCCCCATTTAGCTTGGACGGCTGAAGATTACCAGTCTAGCCTAGACTACCGAACACTTTTAAATATGAAAAAAATGTTTGAAGGAATTTGGATGAAAGGGGTCTTTTCTCTATCCATAATGACACATAATTTGTTCAATTTTAGTCTAATTTTTTTACTTTAAATGAATGTTCTCTGTCCATTGCTCTTAATAAGTAAGATCGTTTTCTAAAAAATATTTAAATAAATAATGCTCCCGGAATGAGACGAGGAAAAAGACAAAGGGTGAATTCATCCTGGA
This sequence comes from Papaver californicum, assembly GCA_023531435.1. Lineage (NCBI taxonomy): Eukaryota > Viridiplantae > Streptophyta > Magnoliopsida > Ranunculales > Papaveraceae > Papaver > Papaver californicum. The sequence continues at coordinate 7,223,635 of JAJJMC010010614.1, read as the reverse complement.
ACTAATTATAAGTTCTAACTTATCCCAAGGGTTAAATAAAATTCCAGAAAACAGATTAAAGAATTAGAACTCTCTAAATTAGTTGTACAAATTCCTAACGCAAACTGTTGAATGACCCAGTATAGGTCAAAAGGCCAAATACAAACCCGGATTTTCGGTGCTAGCTAGCATTCTATATTACTACAAGTATTTAGTCGGTTCACAATATGTAAACGGGTATAAATCCGTGTGAGCTATACCCTGCACGCTGGATTGGAATCAAAACCAGTATTTCATCCACATTGGATCAAGTTGTGGAGAAAAAACAAAGTTTAAAATAGATATTTTGCTAATAGAGTGTCCAGTGAAAAAGTTAAGTGGTGACATTTTCTTATTTTATATACCCAGGTGGAAAGTAAAAGATGATAAGAAATCCTTCGATGGTTTCTAAGTTAATTACTTTGCTGATACAGAAAATATTATATGGGACTTAGGATTTAGAATGGCAAACACATTAACCGTTACTGTCATACTGTGTACATTACTTTACAATAGAACATTGGAGTTCTTTTTTTGAAGCATAACATTGGACTTCTTAATTATTCCGCGCCTATTTAACTGTATGTTGATCATTCTATCTAAATTCATCGAACCAATCCTTAAATATTCATATTATATTTTAACTGTTTGCTCTTGTTTGTTTTTCATAAAAGTTATCTTAGCTGAACGGCTGAACCTTCTATGTATCTGTAATGAGAAAATCCCATAGAAATCTGATCATCATTTTACTTTTCTTTCATTTGGTTTTCCTATTCTACACAGCATGACATTTCAATTCCTTAAGAAAAAATAAAGTATAGAATGTCAATGAATAGTTTAACCGGGATTAAGTATTCGTCGGCAAAAATGAGATCAGGATGATGCGCTAGCAGAAATGAGTATCTCATCATCAAATTATTTATGCTTCAAAAAAAATCAAGAAAATCAAAATTATTAAGCTTGCGAGTTGTATTTCTATAAACTACAAAGGGGGCTCAATATCCATAAAATGATCATAATATCAGTATATCCAAGCAATTTGTAGGTACCGGTCGGATAATTTATTTAGATAACAAAAATTTCGAATAAAATTCTGGGTTTTGTCCATTAGAAATTTAACAACAATGACACTATTAGTTACTAAGTAACTATTCTAATACGGCACTTACAACTGAGGATGCAAAAAAGATTACAATAACTCTCATACTTAGTAGAGTGGATAATATATATCGATTGCTATTCTATGTCTGATACCTACCTAGCTAAGCTTATTTAGATTTTGCAGCAAAAGCTGCATTTCTTTTTTGTAGCATTTGAAAATTCATGAGTAAATTAGTCATCTAATCCGGCTGAAAGGGTGTTTCACCTGTTGCCGCCGCCAGTGTTCTTATATTTTATTATGAGTGTTGAAAATAAGCGAAAGCCATCGATTGAAGGTCGACACTATCAGTGTCTTGGAATGTCCACTTCCTTGTATTCATTTGCATGTCATCGAGATATTGAGAAGCCATTGCTGCATGTTGATGATGTTCATCAGATGAGTATTGGTCATCAAAACTTGTACTAGTCATAAACTGATGAACAGTTTCTTCCGGTGGTGTAGATGATTGAGCATGATATTCATGACTCATTTGGTTACTTGGTAAATCTTCCATATTCACTACTCCATTTTCATAATAAAACATGTTTTCATCAGTGGTGGTAGTATTCTTACTATCATTGGAACTATTGTTTTGATATAACTGTTCCGATAATACCTTCGATTCGTTTAACTGCATATTCCAAGCTTGAATATCTTGTGGATATGTAGTAGGAAAATCTCCGTAGAACAATTTGTTGTGATTGTCTTGTTGATGAATATGATCATTTGTGGAAGTATTAATGTTTCCTCCATTAACAAAACCTTGAGCTGCTTGTTGTGCTCTTAGTGTTGCTATTTGTTCTTGCAAGCTCACAACCTAAAACATGAAGGAAAACATAATAAGAAAACGTACGAAAAATGACAATTTAGTTAGATTTTCTTATAATACTCTCTTCTTCTTGTTTTTTCTTAAAATGGAGAAGGTATATGTACTTATTGTTGCAATGGAGAATGTATATGTACCTGTTGTTGCAGAGCGAAGATATGAGAAACACATCCATAAACAGGATCTTGGATCCTAGCTTGAGCTTCATACGAAATTGTAACCGCAGCTTCACAGCGGTCACCCAACGGAAGATGAGTGAGAAGTTTCGAAACATTGCTTGCACCGAAAAATTTATGAATTGCAGCAAAATGTGTAGCTCCTTGTTCATGACAAAAGTAAGGAGCAAAAACACAACCCCTTACACATTTTCTTCTCAAAAATTTGCAAGCTCCACAAGGAGAACCAAATCCTGTCATTTTTGTTTTATGAAAAGTAAAGAAAGATGGACTTTTTAGTGTTATACTACTATTCTTAGGGTGAGAATTTGTTTTCTTGGTAACTTGATGAAGTGAAAATACCATGAAAAACAATGTACATATATAGTAGGTACAGGTAGAGTCTGATCATAGTCTAATGAATACTTAATCAGGTTAGGTTCCCTTAATGGGTTACATGTTTGATTAAATTATGTAAGCATCCTTATTTGATTAATTTATTAATTCCCACATTACAGATTCCTTAAAACTAATGAAAAAAAATCTTAACAGACTTAACATTATACTGATCATGTCTCTAGCTAGGTTCTTCTTAATTATGATGAGATTGTATGAACCCTGAACTTATTGTTTTGTTTTGTTTATATACATGTATATATATGTAGGGATATTTTCGAATATATCCCGGATTTGAATTATCAGTTGGGAATCTGTTCCATGACTGTAGAAATTAAGGGATATGTCTTAGTCATCCATTTTAAATACAAATTTTTAGACAGTTATGCCCTTGATATTTAAGGTATTTTCACATCATCATCAACTCCCGCTTCCGTCAAACAATCACCATCATGATTAACTTCATGAATCCGGGAAATATTTTCAATTTTCCTCTCTTTAACCATTAAATGTTGTATGTGTAGAGGGTATAATTGTCCAAATATATATTTAACAGAAAAAATGGACGGCTAGGACATATCCCTTAATTTCTACCGTCATAGAAGATATCCTTTAATTGCTAATTTAAATCCAGGATATACTTTCAATTTTCCCATATATGTATAACCTGTTCTTATGACATCTGCTACTAGTACTTGTTGTACATGGATTCTATTAATTTGATGGAATAATTACTGCATATATGAGATCAAATAAGGGAAAACCTAAGTTCCAAGTTTGGAATTTAAAGAGAAAAGGCTCAAAATTGCTGAAAGCCTACAATAAACCACTACACATCTAAGTACTTCAGTCTCGAGGATTTTTGTTTTTATATTACCACTTACAGTAATTTAGTGTACCAATTATTTCACAAACAACGCCATTGTCAATGAATTATGTTATCTCAAGATAGGATAGGGGGATTTAGTATATATACATGCCCACATATTGTAATGTTTCATTTATGATTAGTGACCCTAATGGGTCTCTGTGGCTTTAGCCTTAAGGGAACTTTGAGTAATTTTACTACCTATTTTCTCATTTAATTTTTACAAGTTTTTAGAGAGACTTGAATTTTATATTCAAGCCCAATGTTAGATGAAGTCCATATTAACCCTATGGAACGCTCCCAATATAGTATTAGCTGAACTGAATGTTGAGCTTTTTTCTCTCTTCTTCTTGTTTTCTTAGGCATCATTAGCCTCTTTAGGTTGTTTTTTTGGTCAATCAAGTCAGTCTCAAATTCCATTGTTATCCGCTGGCTGAGGTTTTGTAAGCAGAAATATGTGTTGTATAATAGCGGGTGCCACCATAGTAAAGTGGTAAAAACTTTGGACGATGATACCAAAAATCTGAGTTTAAAACTCAGCACACCCAAATTTTTACTGATCGGTATCTAAATGATGCAATACTAAAAAAGCATCTCCTCTATAATAAAACCTTGCGGTTTCCAAATGATATGGTACTAAAAAAAATATCTCTTCCATAATAAAACTTTATGGTTTATAAATAATACAATACTAAAAAAGATCTCCTGCCTAATAAGACCTGATAACTTCCAAATAATGCAATACTAAAAAAACATCCCATGCATAATAAGATCTTGCGGTTTCCAAATAATACAATACTATAAAACATTTCTTGTAAAAATAAAATCTTGGGTTTTCCAAGTAATACAATACTACACTGGTGACATTGTAACGGTCTGATATGATCAACAATTTGTTTATGTAGATATAAGTGACTAGGAGAAAAATAACTTGGTTAAAATTTAGAAGGATTAGTTAATATTAAGTTTCATTAACATGTGGTATTTGATTTTTACATGTTTTTATCAAAATTCCCAAATGTTTTGGATAGGAGAATGTGTTCATCTTGAATAATACTATCTTCTCTCTGTTCCATAAAAATTGATCAATTTTGGTATTTACACAATTTTGTTAAATAAATGGGAGGATAATTTTTTAATATTTTTTTCTTTATCTATACTTTTGTTTTAAAACTTCGAATTGATTTATCTCACAAACTAAAAAGATGATATTTGTAAATGTTATACCTTTAGAAATATTTATGAAAAACTTACATAACAAGTATAAATATAACTACCGAATTTCTTATATTTTTTAGAAATTTTTTTAACAACACCAACTATTAATAAGGATTTGTTTGAAAAAATATCATATGAAATAAATAAGTATCATCTATTTTGGGTAAAAAAGAAAAGGAAAATGACTAATCTTTATGGGATGGAGCGGGTATATAATTAGTTTAGTTGGAACAAAATGATATTAAAACTTCTAATCGTAGATAGATAATTAAGAAATGTAAAATGGAGAAGAAAATGGAAAAATTTTATCAGTAACAAACATCACTATAATAATTATTTTCAGACTGAATGAAACAAAAGAGCGTGACATCTGAATAGAACACTATCAGTAATGGAAGTACAAACTTCCGAAAGAGGGGACTGACATAGCGGTAGAGTTTTAAAGAGTCCAAGGGTCACGGTTTATCGAGCATTAACATAGAAATTAGGGTTAAGTTATCAAAAAATTAGTACTAATCACTTTAATCATTGTGTCAGAATTATTAATAATTAATCACAATATCACATCCTAACTATGTTTAATAGTATAATAGTAATGTTATGGAATAAGTATTTGGTGGATTTACATCACACTTACACCATCATCTTTTCATCTCCTCTTCACTACTTCATTTTCCCTATTATTTTGTAACCACCACCATTAGTAGTAATGGATACATGCCCCTTAACTCAATTATAAATGCTCATCTTCTTCTTCCTATAAATAGAGAGCATTTCCTTTGTAATGTCACATCTCAATAAGAATTCTTCTTCATTTTCTCTCTACTTTCTATGTTTCCTTTTAGTTTATAACACGTTATCAGGTACATAGCTCTAATCACTGAGTTAAAAATAAAATAATATTCTTTTAATCCTTAGTTTTTTTTTTATTCTTGTAATTTTTATTTTCGTAAAAAAATTCTTCTACTTTTGTTGGTTTGATTGTCTCATAATCAAAACAACAATATGATGTAAAGAACATAAATTTCTACAGTTATCAAGTAGAATATTAAACGATTTTTATTTTATTTTTTCTGTGAACCATGATTTCATATGAAATTAGAAAATAAGAAAAGAGTTTACTATTATTATTTATCTAGTAAGGATGATGAAATCAACAAGTACTGTATTTTTTTTTGTTATAACCCATGTACACTCAAATTGATTTTAAGAATATATATGCATATCACATGGTATAACCCAAGTCACGTGAGGTAAATTTATTTCTTTTTTAACCTTTTTCTTTGGTTACACTTATAATAATTAACTTTTTTCGATTTAGCGTGAAATTATACGACAATATTGTCGATCAATTTTGATAAATCATAAAAACCAATTAATATTGGTTTTTCTCCATCGTTCTTATAAGATGGGAGAAAATAAATTGGCATATTTTTATACTTTTTCCAATATGGGTTTTCACTAATATATAGTGAACCATTGATTTCTATTTCATACAAGAAATCATTCATAACTACATTTTGGATATCTTTAACCAATGTCATGGTTATCTATCAAGTTTTAGTTGTCCTTGAAAATAAGAGGCAACATTAATTTTTGTCGGTTTTTACATAACGACGACATCGATTTCTATTCTCTAATAACAACAAATCTAGAACTTGGTAATTTTTGCCAATTCAAAAATAATGGCACGGATTATAGGTTTACAAGAACCATTGGTTTCTATTCCTTACAGGAAACTATTCATCAACCAAAAATTGGATTTTTTTCCCTAATAAGAGAATAACGATAATAAATTTATTTTATTTTTTTTGTAAAGAAGCGTTTTCTCTATATCAATCCTAAAAAGATGAATACCTTTATGGTATTAACAATTGCAAATATCAGTAAAACGAGGAATTGCTACATTTTTTGGGATACTTAGCAATTTTGATTTTTTTCTCATGGTAAATCTCTAAAATTTGAAATCGTTCCATTAGTAGTTGGAACATAGAAGGGCACTAAAGATGATAGGGTGCGCACCCAGCTTGTTAGCTATTTCATTAGTCTTTGTAGAGACTAATTGATCTTGAAATTAATTTCTTTTGATAAAGAAGTGTCCATAATTTCATTCTAAATCATTATCTCATTGGCCCTGTAGGTCACAATTTTTATTTTTATCTTTTTGGAGTTTTAATTGCATATTTTATATGCTTTAGTTGTAAGCAATAAAATCCATGGTTCACGATAAATTTGTATGTCAAGTAGATTACAATTTTATTTTTTTGGGATAATTTTTTATGGCTTTTGAAGTCATTATCTCCAGTCCAACCTGGTGTTGTTAAAATTCAGAAATTATTATGAGTATATGTCCTTAAATTAGTGGGATGATACTTTACGAAACTTGTTTTCGTATATGAGATGAAAAATATTTCCGCCATAATCAATGGGAGACTATACACTACCAGAAGTCGGTGTAATTAATTGGAATGTTATATCAGTTTCTCTCCCATTACGATTAAATCGATAGAGGCTGTTAGTATATGATTGGTGCGAAATATCTCATTTTACTTTTGTATAAAGCTTATGTCTTTTGGAAAGGCAGATCCAGTCACATATAGCAAATAGCTAAGTAACATTCTATTAGAGGCTACAGGTAGTGCTCCAATTGAGACTACCGAAACACGTTTCACATTCTTAAAATTAATAACTCATCATTTGATGATGATAATGAGATTATAATGCCCGTCAGAACTGGTACCAGTAATTCTGTTAATTTTTCAAGACATGCATACACCTGAGAATTGTGTGGGATCATGGTAAGCTAAAATTATTATCGAATATTCATTTACAGTAACTACTGAAATAATAAATGATCGTGGTTGTTAACCCCTATGCAGAGTGGTATCGACATATGTGATTGGTAGGTACAAAATCCAAATTATGTTGGATTGAAATCTCTTGAATAGAGCAATATTTTGATCCAGGACTTAACACCTTGAACGTGCAAGCCTGAATTTTAAAAAATACAGGTTGGTGTAGCCTTCATGCATTATATGAGAAATATGATCGTCTTAAAAATGATTTTAGGGGTTTTTTTTTTCTAAAACCTGAGGATTGGTTCAATAATATTTTGTTCTCCTTGTATGATGCATTTGGAGTGCTAGTCCTTGAAGGACTTATATTGCATTTAGAAATATGGTCGGAGAACATATTCAAATGTATAATCCACTGAGGATTCAAATTATACTCAGGCAGCCACCTGACTCGATTATGTTATGTAAGGTTTAACAATCCTTTATGTGTTTTTAGAAATTTGGTACAAAGCCAAAAATCCGGATTAGTTGATGATATCAACTTTATAAGTCTCTTGAAGAGTCCTTAAAAATACTAAAATCCACGCTAGCATAAATTTTACAATTTCTTGATTATGCTAGCATAAAGCTTGTCTATTAACTAGACTATAAATTTCGTTTTGATGCTTATTTTCTAAACTCATATAATTGAGTTAGCATCCACAAAGACGTCAAAATTTGTACTATTTTTTTTCTTCGTTTTAGATTTTGTCCCATGTGGTTTTCCTGACAAGGTTTTAACGAGGCAACATCTCGCTGGCGTTGAATTTTCATTCAAAATGTTGATATTGTGCTCTTTTTCCTTAATCCATATTTTGTTCCATCGGGTTTTACTGGCAAGGTTTTAGTGAGGCAATTTAATTCGTCATTATGGTCATCCAAGGGGGAGTTGTATATTTTCTTCTATTTAGTGGATGCCCTTTGATTAGACCAAATCAATATAGCCACCTCCTAAACAACGTATAAAAATACATAATCCTTCAAAAATTTACCTTTAGATTATATCTAATTTTTGTTAAATACATAAATATATTAAAAAGTATAAATTTGATGTTATTATGTATGCTCGTTGTTCAGGTAATTTAAAGAGCTTTCCAAATACATAATATTCACTAAAATTCGATATACGGTTTAAAAATTATGAAGTTTTAAATATTTGTCTTCGTTTTCATAAAAATGATATTTTCATAAATAATTGATTATAAGATATTTTAACTCAACTCCATATAAAAGTAGATATTAGCCCGTATCTCTCACTAATTACAGTCCCAAAATTTATGCGGTTTAGTCCCTATAAAAATAAGATATAATCTATCTTCCATTTGTTTTTTTTTTGTTTCAGTCTCTAATCAGTTTAGTCTTTATTCTGTTTAGTTAATTAAAATCCGTTGGATGAATTATTTGTTAACAAAATTTATTTTGGGCTTCTCACCTCAAAAAGGTGGAGATACTGTATTTTCTAAAACCTGTTTTTAGGGTTTCTAGTTTTTCTTCAAGGGATCCATCTGGATTATAATGTTTATAATATGTATAAGGGGTATCCTAATAGATAATGAAGTCAAAATATCCACTTGGTTAAACCTAAACCTAAATCTATTTAGTATTCATTCATAAGAAATAAAAATAAGAAACCTAAATATATTTTCCTTCTCTTCTCCTTCTTCGTTCTCTTCTATTCGTCCGATTTTTCCCTTTCTTGTTTTTTATTCTAATGACGATTTAATTGTCGATTCTAAGAACTTATTCATCGTCGATTAAACTACAAAAGAAGATGGGGCGGACGAAGACTACTAATAGAGATCAGAACAGAAATCTAAATGCAGGAAGACATGCCAATAATCCGCCACCAAATGAATCAAATGATCAACCCAACAAAAAAATCAAGAATTGATCAATCAAGATGTTGAAACACCTCAACAAGCAGATAGTCATCCAGACATGACTTCAATTAGATAAGAATCGACAACCCCACTTTTTTTATATCACTTTTGATTTCTTAAATAGGTTAGATTAGTTCAATTTCAAATTCATTTTTCAGTTTTAGAAACTTCATATGGCTAGGAGTTCATCAATTCCTAGCTGTAAATAGACAATTACGGTTGGAAACTGATGAACTCCCAACCATAAAATAAATATTTTTACCATCACGACTGAGAATTGGTGTACTCCCAACCGTAAGTGACTCTATAAAACTTGATTTCATCACAAATTTCTTATTTGTAATAGGATTTTCCTAGCCGTAAATTATTTTTTTGTCACAAAATTCTTGGACGACAAGAGATATTCCTAGACGTGAATTTATTTATGTCTCGGTCATAATCTTGATTCTTAGCCGTAAGTGCTTCTGAAAAACTCGATTTTGTCATAAATTTCTTAGGCGTAATGGTATTTTCCTAGATGTAATTTAAATTTTCCTCATAAAATTCCTGGTCGATATGAGTTATTCCTAGTTGTAAGGTTTTTTACGTATAGGTTGTTCCCTTGATTCCTAGCCTTAAGTGACTCTGAAAATTCATAAAAAAAATTCAACTTTTATTTCTTTGTAAATTTATGAGCTTTTTGTTTCTTAGTATATATACTGAATATGGTTCTTAACATGTTTTAGGAATCCATCAAAGGAAAACAAGAAGAAATTACAAGAAATAACACCAAAAATCTTCAGACTCTAAATCCTCGTAACAAGATTCCGTTGGGTGAAAACCAAAGGAACAAAGGTAAACATGTCATTGGTAGAACAAGAGAAGAAGATAGTGAACCTGCACATTTGATTTTTCAATTACAAAATCAAGAGATAGAACAAGAAGGAAAACAATATAATGCGCGAGTAAATTTGGTCAACTGAAAGTGAAAGGAAAAGAGAAGAAGGAAGTTGGACTTACAACAAAACAAGTAATAGAAGGTTTAGTGTTATTTCCTGAGAAGCAGAATGGCAGACCTTGGGGTGAACCAAGAGATATGGTCGGAGTCTTATTTGGTTACTAATATTCATGGGATGCAAAGGTCTGTCAGACACATGTAACAATCTAAATCTAAGAATCTATATATTATTGTTGATTTATATATTATGATTTTTATTTGTTTAAAAATTTTAGGATTTGTGTAGGATTATAAAACTGTGGTTCCGAAACTGAAACACCAGAACGTGGCTTATTGGCATTTTGGTTTAGAATGCGATGTGGTGGTAACTCGGTACAAGCTTCAGGTTTATGGCCTGATATTTTCCTACATCGGAAACAATATAATGTTATTAGTGTATGAGCCTTCAGGGAAAGATTCTAACCTGAAATATTAACATTTCATCTCACATTCGACGAAATGACTATGAATCCAGATGATGCTTACCAAATCATCGGCCTTCCTGTGGATGGATAAGTTTTCTTTGAGGGTTTCAACAAAGCTCTTCTTTTTTTCAATACCTCTATGTAATTGTTGAAGAAATGCTTGGGTAGAGCCTATTTGAAGCCAAAGCACAATTTGAGATAGCATCCGGAGCAAAACCTAGGGAACAAAGAGTAACAGGGAAGGATTATGTAATATAAACGGTTCCTATAACAAAAAAAATATTGTGGGTTCATTTGAGGGAATTTTTTTAGAAAACTAAGGACATGTGGTGATGGACAAAGAAAATGTTTGACATACAACTTTCACTTTCTTTTCGTACTCTCATGGAACCTTTTTTTTGTGGATCTTTTGGGACGCAAGGTGAATACTTGCTACATACAGTTCTTGAGAACTCTTAGTCCCGATTCCGAATCAGAACAAGGTACCAGAGTACTCGTGGGTAACTCCCACCATCTCTTTCTTACTTGACAACCTTGGAAAAGATTCGAGGGCTAATGCCAAAGAAATTGCAGGGACCGTCGATCTTCTCCACAAGTGAAATCCAGAGGTACCTTTTTTTTAGGGAACAACTAGTTTTTTTAAGGAACTATTAGTTTTACAAAAACACACTAGTCATTGGGTCTTTTATCTATACAAAAGGGACTCTTCTCTCAACAAAATATTTTCCCCAAACTTCTCAAATATTTTCTCATTTCTTCCTCGTCCAAAAAAGCAAAAACATGGTTACTCCCTACACTACTGAAGAAGATGTTTCCATTGTTCAAGCATGGGTGTCAATCACAATTAATGATGAAGATCTTCACATAACTTAGTTCAAACCTATGATTCTTTTTGGAACTGTATATTTATTGTCTTTGTGGTGTTAGATGGTAATCGAAATGGAAGATCATTCAAACTCATTAAAAAAAAATTCCCGATAAGCGCATAAAGGAGACAATTAATTTTCAAGAGAAATTGTCCGATGTTAGGGAAGCTCATCCTACATGGTCCAGTTGGAGACAAGTACGTATATTAATAAGTTGTTCATTGAATCACTTTGAAAAATACTAATTTACTATTTATTTATTATTTCAGAAACATCTGGCTCGTGCCCGATATGAATTTCTCCTTGGAAAAGAATGCTATTAAGTATTACAAGATTTTTGCTCGGGTTTTAATTAAGATTAACTATTTAAGTGTAATGTTATAAGCTATTATAATGTGGTAACATGGGTTAGTTATATAATGGGATGTAGTGTGTTTTATTGAATGGAAAAAGTTTAACATTTCAAGTCCAAATCTATTTGAAACTTATGAAATTTTCAGATTCCATAGTTACTTACGGCTAGGTTTGGACATTATCGACCTAGTCGTAAGCTGAATACTCTAAAATTTTCAAATTCCAGAGTCAATTATGGCTAGGTTTGGACATTATCGACCTAGCCATAAGCTGAAAACTATATAATTTTAAAACTACAGAGTTACTTAAGGATAGGACTGTCGACTTGGTTGTCATTTTGTGAAATTTTAAATTTCACTCATGTGCCATTATACGGCTAGGTACACAATGACCAAATCTAGCCGTAAGTGACTATGAAATTCCAAAAAAAATCAGATTTAAAAAAAAATTGAGCAAAGACAAACACAACTGGACAAATTATATTTTCATTCATAATAAGTGATTCAAAATAGAATTTACTTATATAATCACCATCATTCATCACATTTACTCAACTACAAATGGTTGGGTGGGTCTCAACATTTTCATCGCCTTCTAAAGTTTATTTTGGTTCTCGTACTTATTTCACTAACTCTTGGAGATTCCAGTTTCGAATTGGCTTCTCAATTGAGGTAATGTGCTTACTTCATGTAATTGGAGACCGATAAAATGACATATTAGTACGTGACCTAGAGCAACTCTTTTATGAGAAAGTTGTTCGACAAAAAGTGTTCTTGTTGGTGCAACTGTACAAACCATTATAAGTGAGAATTAATGCACAACGCAAGAAAATGTTTCGGCGAGTAAATAAACACATATCAGCATGCTTATCCAATAATCTGATGTCAAGTATAAATTTCATTCAAATGCAACAAACTTCTTGTTTACATCTATCTCTTGTTCTCCTTGTTCCCCAGTTCTCATCATTTACTTGTAAAAATCACGGTGAAGGCGTAGCTTACTCAATATATTTTTCATTAAATAGGTGCATTGGTACACCCGTAATCTTTCACTCCACTAAAAGATCCATTTTTTTCCACGACGACATGGTAACCAAAATTCCCGTCGCCATCAACGTCGTTAGTGGCTTTAATGTAGTCACAAATGATATCGGGAAGATACTCCAATTAATCTTCATAAGTGGTGTATGTAGTTCGGTAAATTTTACCTTCTTTATCTCTAGGGGCTTCCATCAATCCGTTTGCAATACAAATCGTCTATTTCTCACCAGTTGATTGAACCATTTATGCATTTTAAACCACCAGGGCCTTTTGATTCAACTTTGCTTATTGAGTTTAGTTTAGAGAGAATTTTGATTTTTGATGTTGAAATTTTTGGGAGGTAAGATCGGGATCTTTTCCTTTAACATCTTTACGGCTTGGTCCGCTTTCTTATATTATACTTCGACTACGTGTGTTTCCATCTTGAACATCCTCCTTATCATATAAGGCTTGCATATGCTCGAAACCAGAAGGATTTTTTTGCTTTGAAACCACCAATTTCATCTCATATTTTCTTTCTTCTTTCCTTGTTGTTTTATTATTAGGCCTACCCTTTCCATTTCTCTTGGTTGGTTCAAGAACATCGTATTTAGTGAAGAGGTGATTAATTTTCACACTCATACAACCAAATTTTCTTTATGCCGGGTTCAATAAATCATACTTCTCTGCTAGTTCTTTCTGTTTCTCGGTATAACAAAACACTTCTCGGAGACCTTCATTACCTAATGGATCACTGAACGACATTTGCTTCCAAAAAGGATCTATATCGACATGGGAGTCCCATAGCCGACATGTAGGTAAAAACACACTCTTCCTCTGAATGAGCATTTTCAACGACTCCATTTCAAACATAATCTTATTAATTTTCCAATATGAGATCTAATAAGTTATTCCTCGGAGCCAAGGGTCGTCTGAATAATCAACATATTTTCTAATTCGGTTAAATTCAAAAAACCATTTTATTCTATCGAGATCACATGGCTTGGAAGAGCGTAACAAATCCACCATCACACCTATGTAGCTTCTTCTTGAATCGGTTGTGTGACGAATCCACCGTGCTTGTAGCTAGGTTTTCATAGTAGTTGTATTTTTTTGTTTACGCATTAACGAATTTTTCTTTGTGGGAAAAAAATATGTCTTGTCTACAACAATGGGTAACTATTCCAATAAACCAATATCATACACTTATTTTCTTCATAATCTTCCTCCATGGTTGACCATGTCATGGCATCATACTCCCTTGGAAACTAGCCCATTTTACCTTTGCCACTTTGTCATCTTCTTCAATTTTTGTAGCTCCTTTTGGTTGTGCCTCTACCGATAGTTTTCCAATCCTCTCCATCTCGGTTTCCTTGGTGATAAAATTATGAGATTGCACTTAGTTTGCACATTATTCCGTATATGGATCATGCAAAGAAGATGATGTGCGTCGGGGAAAACACGTTTTATCTAATTCATCAATATTCTTTCCTTATTGGTAATCATCACCATAGGAACATAACCTTATTTGTAAAATAACTTTACTTTTTTTGTAATGACCACGTATAACTTTCCTCCGTATCATATTTTAAGAAATAAAAACCTACATTAAATGGTGACTTCATAGATTTTTGCATGACAAAGTTCAACATCAGCATATTATACTTGTTCGTTTTATATGTGCAATCCATAAAAAGAATTTGATTAAATCATCTTGCCAACGTCACAAACTCTATATGAGCCATTAGAATATGTATCACTTTCTCAATTTTATCTTTTTCATGGATTACCGTGTAATTCTTCTATTCCCCCAAATACAATAATTGTTTCATAATTACTCTATTTTCCCATGTCTTTCTTTTTAATTTTTCGTTTTCTTTATAGATGGTACCCAAGGAGGATACATTATTTTTGTTTAATTCCTTGATGTTATTAAGGATATCAATAGGTCTAGTGGTCTAGTGCGTTTTTTACTCAACACATCTACTAGATCCACTTCTTTGGGTATGAGCCTTGCCGCATAAAGATGATTGATCATACTATCCAAAATTGGGTGGATATGATGACCTGAGACAACGGCAATCATAAACTACGCTTTCTTGTCCTTGTTGAAATCATTCTCCTTTATATGACAAGTATTCTTCTTCCTCCTGGTCTTTGCGTTATACTCATAACCCGTTTTTTGATGACTCTTGTATGTCCCACTACACTCACAAACCATTTGAAAGATGGTGGGTTTTACTTGATTATTCTGGACTATAATACACATATTTTTCAACCCTAATTTGCGAGCCCACTTTTGCTTATTTTTTATCTTCCCGTTCAAAGTTGTTGGTATAGTGATCATATGTATCTTCAGAAAAAACGCTAAAAGATATAGGTTGATCATTCATTAGTTCAGGTATATGCTCAATCTATAAAAAAAAACATACAATATTAGTCGTAAAAAAATCTAAAACCCCCACTTACGGCTAAGTCTACTACCCTAAAAGCCATCCTCTGGAATCCCCATATGGTTAGGTAACCTACCGTAATCAGGTAAAAGGTCCACTACGGCTAAGTCGAGACCTCTAAAAGTCAACCTTAAGTGACTTTGGAACACTATACGGCTAGGTTACCTAGCCGTAATCAGGTAAAAGGTACACTACGATTAGGTCGATACCTCTAAAAGCTAATAGTAAGAAAATAACAACTTAACTACATTTATGTTACCTGGTCGTGGAAAACAACATTTAATATTCTCATGCACCTGCAATTGGTTTTTTCAGTTGTCTACTTGGCTGTCGGCCTTTTTTACGGCTATAAGTTCATCACTTCCCAACCGTAGTAGCAGGTTACGGCTAGGAGATAATGAGTTCCCATCCATAAAATTGGTTACGACTACAAATTTGAGTACTTCAAAATGCAAAAAAAAATCCAACGTTTTATGTACTTTAAGCGATTATAACCAACAAAATTACAGCTGGATTTAAGTTAGAGGTATATACCTGACTATTTTGAGAATATGTTTCTTCATTTGTTTGGCTTGATTTTTCATTAAAATCATAATAAGGTTCATAAGAAAGTTGAGTTTGAGTTTGGATTAAAAATTCTTGATTGTTGAAGAAATCAGCCATATTGTAATCTACAAAGGGGTACAAGTACTTTGTTTGATTTTGAAGATGAAGATTGACCTACATTAAAATTCTTGTTTGAATCACTTATTTTGGTTGAGAAACCCCAAATTTCTAGGTTTTATAAAAAAAAATATCCTTCTCCTATTTCTTCTTTAACTTTTTCCCTCTAAAAAAGGAATTTTTTTTTTAATTTTCAAACACTAAATATAAATCAGTTTAATTAATCTAATATAATCACTAACATTTAATTAACTAAATCTATTAAGTTTATTAATTAACCGAGAGCAGTTTAACTATTATCAAAAAATACTAGGATAAAATATTATTAAATTTATGATATAATGACCTTATTTTGTCATTGTATTGAGCTCGTGAAAAAAAATCTGAGAGCCCAAAAACAGGTTTCATTCTTAAGTAACAGGTGGGTTGTTCTCAATGTGCCTGAGTGTTAACCTGCTAGTTTGACCCGTCTAGCGTTGGCATAAGGAAGTTAAGCTTGCCAATCTTGCGTCCTCCGGTCTAGGGTTGACCCTAGCTCAGCTGATGCTATTTTGACTGTGAATAAACAGATGATATGTATTATTAGCAAGATTTCCAGTAATTAAGTACACCCATGCTTTAATTAGTGGAAAAATTACCAAGTACATATGTACTTGTTCGCCACTTATATTATACCATCATGTCCCTAGTAGATAGGAGTGATCCACTAGTTTTAGGGCAAAGCTAAGTGAGTTTATAGGGATCTCTGAGAGAGTGAATGAGTGTGTTTTAAAAATAATTATGGGGATCACTAATTTAATCTCATCACCAATTTCACCAAACCATTTCTGTCATAATGGGATTTTTTTAGAGTTTTTTCCCCATTAAACCCGCCTGACAAGAAACTATTTAGCGATTTCAAAATGATTTACACCTGAACTCTAACTGAACTCGAAGTACAAGTTGTCAATATTTATTTATAAGTTCTGACATCTCCATAGAGTTTATTTGCTTAACCATGCACCTCTTTATTATCGGACAAAAGTTTCACATCAAAATTACTTGGTTACTTTCAAAATTTACAAACTTCAAACTATTACTAAATAAGGGAAATGGAAATCTTACATCAAATTCCTAAGTTCTAATTATACTGAGACATGGTTTCTATGTTTGCGACCTTCAAAAATGTACCTTGGGTAAATTCTTGAGGTTCTAATTTAAGAGTTCGAAACCGATTCGACTTGTTTTAACTGTATGTCAATACTCGATTAGCGACATTAAAGTACATACAAAAAATGAGTAGTTAATTTAGGTAAAAATATGGGTTGTGTTATAAAGAAAAATTGTATATGAGAAATATTGAAAGTGAACCCTATAAAATAGATCTTTCATTATCGAAACCATACTTTAAGGATTTTGTTATAACTGGGTCCAAAAATTTTATTTTTGGGGTTTAGATTTGAATTTTCCGGATACGATGACGTCATCAACTGTTTTCTAAAAAATTTAATACCAAAACTAACCTTCTATATATAAAGTTTGTACGTACAGAAACAAAAATGGAAACCCAACTCAAATTTTTTTCTTCTCTCTTCTTCTGTGTCAGAGCTAGTTGATTTGTTAGGGTTTTTTTCTGCTGCTTCGGAGCTAGGTGATCTGTTTCATTCAATCAATTGAATCTGTTTCATTCAATTATTGTTGGAAAGAAATCTCTCGATTGATGACTCGAACGACTACCTGCCCACCCTGACTTAATTGAGAAGCAGCCTACTTGGCGGGAAGAAAGAAATGCTTCTTTTTTTTATGTATTAATTCTTGAATATGTTTCATCCCGAGAAGAAGACGATTTACATAATTACTTTTGTTTTGACGAGAAGATTTATAGATCTGAAAAGAATATTTGTAGCATTTGTGCAAAAGAAGAAGACAATAATCTAGGTATTTTTTTTGATTTTTCTTTTTTTTTTTTTTTTTTTTTTCTTTTTGATTTTGGTTTTTTTATTTCGATTTTACTGATTTCGATTTTTTTGATACTGAAAAGAAGAAGAAGAAGAAGAAGAAGAAACAACATTGTTTCAGAAGAAGAAACAACATTGTTTCAGAAGAAGAACAACAAATCTAAGTATGATTTTGTCACTTTTTGTTTTCTGTTGTTGTTTGATTTCAATTTTGTTTTTCATTTCTTTCGATTTTTTGATTTTTTTTTTTCGATTTTGCATGTCTGATCTGACAAGTGCACTAGTACTAGCTGAGAAGAAGAAAAAGAAACAACATTGTTTCGGAAGACAAACAACAAATCTAGGTACGATTTTTACACTTTTGTTTTTTGTTGTTGTTTGATTTTAATTTTTTTCGATTTTGATTTTTTTTTTGAATTTTGCATGTCTGATCTGAGAAGTGAATTAGTACTAGCTATAACATGTTTAGAATTGTTGATTAATTTTTGAATCATCTCAAATTGGTACATTTTAGTTATTACTGATTTTTTTAATTTAATTTTTGATCTTTTTTCGCATCTATAAATTTTATGGGAATGGATGTGTGGAATACCTTGTTGTTGGTGTTCTTTTTTTTTTTGAGGAGATATTAATGTGTTTTATACTCATTAGAGTTGTTGATTTTTGTAATATAGAATGTGATATTAGTTATTGAGTATCAACTGGTAAAATGATCAGGTTGTTGTTTGTCTTTTAGAGAAGAAGACTTTGATTGTTTTGGTGTTTTAGTGAGTAATATAAAAAGAAAGTGAATTTGTTACCTATGGATATCAACTTGCTAGCATTGTGAGGCATTTTATATTGTTATTTTTAACTTTCCACCATGAATATATCTCTCACAAGGGGGCATCACCCCCTCGTGAATTGTGTTAGTTTTTTTTTTTATTTCACAAAAGACTTGAATGAAGTGTTATCTCTTTTTATAAGATTTGAATTCTGCAGGTTGTTTATATTTTTTAGTCAGGATGTTATTTTTTAGCATGTGTAATCAACAGTTACACAATGTTTTTTAGCATGTGTAATCAACAGTTACACTAGATTTTTAAGCATGTGTAATCAACATTTACAAAAGGTTTTTTAGCATGCGTAACCAATAGTTACACACCAATTACTGAGCACCATGATATTAAACACTGATAAGACTTTTTGATTATTTTTTTTAGGTTGTATGGATGTTGTTATTTTTATTGTTTTTGTTCGTTACTTTTCATATTTCATTACCATTCATGTTGGTGTTGAAACTACAGTTGATAATTTTAAGGATGAAGTTTGCAAGCAATGGACATAGTTTACTCCACTTGGTATATGTTTTTTCTTCCGGGAAGCTAGGAAAGATCTCCCTGTTGAATGTGATTACTCACTTCAAGTACTGATCTCCTTTACACATAGTAATAAGAAGCATAATTTTGATATTAGTATGTAAAGTGTCAGTCATGTTGCTTTGAAGAAGTGGGAATGTATTTACAGGACCGTAGTAAACGTGCTAAACCTCTACTATATGATAGTTGGCCTAAGGTCCTTTGTGAGGTTGGTCATGTGTTTGTTGATGGAATAAAGGAAGTTAGGATTGCTTACACAAAGTACCATATTCGAACTGGTTTCATCATGGTTGTCACACACAATGAACCTTCCAGGTTTTTGACTAAGTGTGAAGTAAAAGAATATGGCTGGAAATTTCATGCAGCTTCTATCGATGAGAGGAACGAAATGTTTCAGGTTAGTTATTTTTTTGGAATTTAGTTTTAAATATGTATGAATTTTTTTTTGTTGTTTTTTGTACTTTGTGAGAATGTGTAACTTTGAATTACATATGATGTTTATAGCATGTGTAACTTTGAATTACAGATGATGTTTATAAAATGTGTAACCGTGAATTGCAGATGACGTTTTTTTTGTGTCATGTTGTTTTTAACTTAAATTTTATTTTCTTGTATGGAATGTTTCAGGTTAGCACTTATAACCCTGAGCATACTTGTGGTGCTGGTGGGCATAATTTAAATCAAAAGTATTCAACAAGCTTCATTTCTATTTGATTGAAGAAGAAGTTAGGACGACTCCTCATAAGATGCCGGAACAAATTGTTGTTGATTTCAAGACCAACTACGGAATTAATATGGAACACTATCAAACCTATAATGGTAGAGAAATGTTTACAAGACCATTTATGGTGATGATGTGAAATCACCGAATTCACCGAATTGAAAGCCGAGATGAAAGCCGGGACTAAGAAGCTAACTCTCCGGACCATTTCTGGGTCTCTAGGAGAATATGAGGGTTCCGGAATGAGGGATGACAATAGTAACCATAATGATGAAGAGGTTAAAGATGGTAATTTTGAATAAATAAGAGAGACCACGGCAAGAGAAAGACAGTTGGTTCAGAGGCTCAAAGAGCCCGAAAGGACCCTGCAGAAGATATGCGTGGGTACTATAGATGCATACGGAGTATATCCTTATCCCAAGATTTATTTACCAATGAACTTCAAATTTCCGGATATGGATAGATATGGTGGAACTGGATGCCCCAATACCCATATATCTTGGGTACTTGAAATAATTGAGGATTAGTGACTGGTTGTTAGTATAGTTGTTCCAGAGAAGTTTGAACGAGACGACCTTAAAGTGGCCGATGAAAACATAATCAAGTATAGTTTTGACATGGCAGGATATGGTCAATATTTTTGTGAGATGATTTACATTGGATACCGACATTCAATTCACCCGTAAATATTTGGAGGCAGTCAAACAAGGACCCAATGAGTCATCTACAGAATTCTTTCCATGTCGGAAGACCAAGGCGTTAGAGCTTGATGATATATTAACTGAAGAAGAGATGGTAGATATTATAATGAACTACTTGAACTATGAATATTTGAACCGGTTGAGCTTGTTTTACCGTTCAACATTACTCTCTTTATGGAAGGTGGGTTCATAAATTGAAAATGCATTGGAAACGAACAGAATGGCAAGTTAACAATTCATAGAAACTCTAATGGAAAGAATAACGGAGTGTCCACATCTATGGAAGAAGATCAAGTGAATATTATAACAGTTGCATCAGCAATTTATGCACCCACAGGATCATACCAAGGGCAGAGCCAGAACTGCAATCAAGGAAGATATAGACCTCCACACAGGAATTTCACTGAGTTGGGGAATCCAATGAGCCAAATACTACCAGGGTTAATCAAAAGAAGGTTAGTTAAGCTACTAGTTATGTGACCACCTTTTCCAAATCTACCAAATTGGTTTAATCCGAATGCGAGATGTGAATACCATAATGAAGCTGGACACTAGACCGATAGATGTTTCGCTCTCGGGTATACAATTGAGGATCTTATCGAGTCGAAAGAGTTGTCCGTTGGCGAGACAAGGCAACCCAATATAATCAGAATCCGCTACCTGCTCACCTGGGGCAACCCAGGATTATCTTCA
Source organism: Papaver californicum (assembly GCA_023531435.1). Lineage (NCBI taxonomy): Eukaryota > Viridiplantae > Streptophyta > Magnoliopsida > Ranunculales > Papaveraceae > Papaver > Papaver californicum. The sequence continues at coordinate 7,202,133 of JAJJMC010010614.1, read as the reverse complement.
TTTCGAAAGATTCAATTTGTAAGCACAATGAAGAGATTTATTCGAAAATCCATATTTTTGAGATTTTATCTGCTCGACAACAACAACCTGTCCACATCAGTGAACTCTTCATGGATCAGGTACAAAGTATAAATTCATTTGATTCGATTAATCAACCTGGTTTCTTTTTTGATGCTTTCCCAAGTCAATCAAACATACACAGAAGTCAAGTTAATTTCACAAGTGCGGGCTAAGTTCCAGCAAAACCTGTGTATCTCTCAGATATTCTGCCAAAACAGACCACTTCCGCAAGGACGATTCATATTTCAGAAATTTTGTTTTATCCAGTCCAACCACCAGCTGAACCTGTCATCTCTCAGATATCTTATCTAGCCTTGTGCTTGCTGCGGACCGACCTCCTATTAAGCAAACTTATTTGTTAGACATCCTTCCCCAACTGGTATGCAAAGCAGCTCATCAAAAAATACTGCGTTCGAAACCCTGGGTTCCAGGATGGGTGGATCCATTCAAGACTGAAGGTGATAATGATGAAGTTCAAAATCTAACAAGAAGCAGAAGAATTTACAAGCCATATCATCTGAGGGATGAACCTGTTATCATGCCTCATGCACCACCATTGAAATAAGCAATATAAGAGGACAAAGAGGTCATTGAGCAGTTGCAAAAGACAAAAGAAAATATTTCCACTTTTGGGTTTAGTGATAGCCTCTACTAGTCATCAAGAGGTTGTATTAGCTGAGTTGAATGCTTTACATGTGTCAACCACAATATCTCCATAAGAATTAGCAGGGACAGTAGCATAGGTGATAAGAGCAAACTTTTTAACGTTTTCAGATGAGGACTTTCCACCAGAATGGGAAGAAAATAACCGGGCACTTCAAATCATAGTAGGGTATGAAGGATATTATGTGCCGCATGTGCTAATAAATAATGGATCTGATGTTAACATTTGCACCCTCGTTGCCGTGAAAAAAATTGGAGTTAGGGAGGAAGACATATGTTTTAGAAGTGATAATGCAAGGACTGTTCGGGGTTTTGATAATGACAAAAGGTATTTTATAGGTGAATTTACCACTATGGTGGTCATCGGGCCTGCACATACGAAGATAACATTTTTGGTCATAGATATTAGTTCAATCTTTACAATGATTTTAAGAAGACCGTGGTTACATACAAACCAAACTGTGAGTTTGAGGAAGAAAAATTAAAATGGAAAAAATAATCACATTACAATCCCAGCTATCGAAACAAATCTGGTGGAGAGGAATTATAAGGAAGAGAATGTGAATCAGGTATTTCACAAGGCCTTATCCATGGAAAAACTTCATAGTTGGTTCGAACATGGTCACCCCAAGGTGGCTCACTATCTGAGTAAATATCGGTTCTTCCCCGGTATGGGTTTGGGTCTAAGAGGTAATGGTCGTACTAAACCTCTTGATGGTCAGCAAATGTCTCATGAAGCTCCGTACGGTTTAGGGTACCATCCCACGGAAGAAGATCGAATGACACGAGAGATGGAAAAATTGCCAGAGATCCTTCGAGAAAAGAAAGAGGTGGAAATAAATTGGACCAAACAACTACCCTTAAATGGTCATTTCATACGGAAGGGAGATTCTCATCCGTATATGGGATTCAAGGAACCAATGATCGTGAAATGTGATAATGATGTGGAAGAATTAGTTGATGGTCTGGAAAACGTTTTTGTTGAGAATGAAGAAAAAGTGGTAAGCACCATAGAGGCTGGGTCAGCTAAGTCTCTAACTCATTCTGTTGAGTTAATCCGACCGATTAAGGGTCTTGAATCACCTGAATTTGTAGATAAGTCGTCTTTTATTTCCAGTTTTCAAAATATTTCAAAAAGTACAAAAAATAAACAAAAAACTAAAAAACCAAAAAGATTTTGTTTTTGTTGGTAGGAAAATGTTTGGAGAACAATGTACTTGGCATTAGCAAATGGCTTGAGAATACTGGCAAGCCATGGGGACTGTGGAACACAAAAAGAAAAACCTGAACCAACTAAAAAAGTAAAGTTTGTCAATCAGAGCAAGGAAGATCAACCTTTAAAGGCACCTCAGAAAGAAAAGATCAGTACAACCAAAATATGGATTCAGTGCAAGAATGTGCCCAAACTGAAGACAGAAGTACTGAATTTGATCGAAGAGGAACCATTGCAACTAAGACCACAATGGATGTGGAAGCCATATGATAATAAGGAGGAGAGATTCAGAATACCCGAAGATAAGTTTTTTCCACCATATAAAGGCAAGATGCTGAAGGAAGCAGTTTCTTACAAGGCCATATCATTAAATTTGAAAAATGATAGAGCAACTAATCAGAAGGCAGTGAATGTCCTATCACAAGGTTCAAGAAAACAACTAATCAGAAGGAAGTAAATGATTTTCCCAGCACAATATTCAAGAAGATAAATCAAGCAAAATTTTGAGAAGAGTCAAGAATCAACCAGAAAGTCATCCTCAGAGGAATTATTCAGGCATTTGATCCAGGCTCATCAAGTGTTACTCGACCCAAGAAAAACTACAATTGAGGTATGCTACTCGACTCTCGAACCAGGGGCAACGAACACTTATGATGACTCACATAGAGAGGTTGTCACCTACCACCCATCTGTAACCATTTTCTACCATATTACCATGTACAAAGCCTCACCACCACTCATCCATAACCATTTTTCTACCATATTACCCCATCTAAAGCCTTGATGTTTTCTTTTTGTCAAAATAATATTGTTTCATATTTCTCTCTAAAAAAACAACAACTAGGGGAATAGTCTTCACTATTCTAGGCCGTTAACATAAATAAATAGGATTATTGTTTCTTGTTTAAGTTCAGTCACAAATTCAGAAGAAATAAGCCAGGGGAAAAGTTGCTCCCGAAGCCAAATAAATATATAAATGTTTTGTTCATCAAAAAAAAAATTACCATGAGAGAAAGTTTCCGAAGAAGAAATTTTTTTACAGTTTCAAGTTTGGAGTTCCCATTTTATCCGTCTTGTCCATCCATCACCCTTCACCCTTCTCATCCACCTGTTGTCATTTCATTCACCTGTGGTCATTACCATAAAATCCTCTCTGAGTTGTTGCAATTAAAAAATGTCCCCAGTTTAGGAGATGAGCAGTAAATCTCATATGAAAAAAATTAAAATTAAAATTAAAATGAATAATGGTAGTTTAAACAACCACTTGGAAAAATTGAGTAGCACTTAAAAGAGCTTGAGGAAAAGAAGAGTCGTATGGAGAAAATTGAGGATTTGAAGCATCGATCCGTCATCCTTGGACTCAGAAAAAAAAAAAAAAAAACAAAGTCATTGTTTGAAGCTAATTGGTGAAGTTGATTATAGCTGGGAGAATTGACAGAGTTGAAAATTTGGACGGGGATGGTAATATTTTTGTTGGCATCTATCAGAAACGTAGCATGTCAGGATTCCTAAACTTTTGTATATAGTTGAGTATTTTGATTTTTACTTTTGCATTCGGAATTTATTTTCTAGGATTTGTTTTATTATTCAAAAAAAAAAGATTACTTAGTATTACATATATATCTGGAACATATGTTACTAATTTGCTATTTTGCGAGGTCAGCAATCATAGGATTCTTCGATGTTTTCATACGAAGTGAAAGGATAAAGGATTGTGGCAATCAAGAATGCATGGGACATCTCATCAATCCCAAGCTTCAAGTAGATCGTAGAAAGAACCCGAAATGGTGAGAAGATTTCAACTGAAGTCGTAAAGATTGAGGAGCTTCTGTTCAGACAATGCATTTGAGACATGTGACGTAGCATATTGCTAGGAAAATTAATGTAACAAAATAAAGCGCCGCATATTTTCGCAATAGCTGGTATGGTACGAGTACCGTTACGTCGTGATTTATATCATGAGGAGGTGCAGTTGTACAAAATCAAAATACTTAAAAATAATTCGGGTGAACCTTACAATGTCATTCCGGATAATTATAAGTGAGAAATCCAATAAACCATTTGAGACTTATACTAATGTACAAAATTGAGGCATAACTTTTCCATTCAGTTATACACAACCTCTGGAAAAGAGGAAAAACTGTAGACATCCCAATTATATATATAAATGTTGGTCACGAATATTAGAAAAAGTTGTCGTACATTCGTACCCGATTTTAATTTTTTCTTTTTTAAAGCATATATCCAAAATGGTTACATGTGTCCAGCACAATTATTGTCGTGATTAACACCTTCAAAAATCAGTCGAGCCAAAATACAAATACTAGAAGTAGGCTAGCAAGGTGTAGGCCATGTAGAATCCCAACACGACCACATTTCTTTTAGCTAGCACAAGTTTGTTTGAGACAATGTATATATACCCTTATCAAATCCATATATATTGAATTAGTCGTCCACCAAGTTTATAACTAAGGTGCTGCCACAAAGCAACCTAGATTTAAACACCATTTCGCACTAGCTAACCTTATATGCAAGCTTTTTTTATCGGTAAAATGCTAGGATTAAATGAATATGTTGATTTTTTGGTAAGGAATTAAGATAATAATTTAAAAATGAAAATAATATTAGATTAGTTTGATAATGATATTTAAGCTTTTAACATGAACCACTCGATCGAGATTAATTAATCCTAGGGCCATAGTTGATAGGAAAAGGCTATAATAAATATTGGCTTAGTTTTTGTGTAGAAGGGGGGAAATTTTGGGTGGAAAAATTGGAGAGGAAAGGAGTCTTTCCAAAAACCAATAGCGAGGCTAAGAAACTTGTTAGTAGAAAATTAAATTAGTGATTGTTTCGGTGGAAGTACAACGCTTGGATACGATTATGCGGAAACAATACGTTGTTGGTTCAAATCAAACTAAGTGACATAATAACAATTTCGTAGCAGAAACAGGTGATCCATTTAATTGTTATTACACTGTTTATTTTCTTAATAAGATCTTGTGTATGGTGAATAATATACATCTTGTGTGTCGAATGATATTAATCCATATTCATCTTTCACACGTTTTAAACTTGGTTACGTCAAGCATCATCAATGATTAAGCATTTAAGCATTTGGTGACCATTGTCCGTTGATAACTTCTAAGTCTTCACATTCGGATCTCGTATCTCTAGGATGAATGGCTAGAATTATTGTTATGCATGCGAGAGTTTCAGTGTATTTGAAGGTAGCAAGTTAATTAATATTTTTCGGTGTCTCGAAAATACAGTTCCCTAGTTTATCATTCAATTGAGGTTTCTATTCACATAACACTACCTACTATTAAGGCCTGCATCCATGAGAATTTATTGTTTTTATAATAGCGATTGATATTAGGTTTATTATCCAAGCATCAGGTATGGACTCTTGGATCCTGCTCATTCTCTTCCCTACTAGATTTACTGATACACCTTCCACCGTTGTACATAGTAGCTTTTTAATTTTAATTCCTAGGTTTCCTTCTGTTGGATTTTTCGTTTTTCAATCTTGTTTAAACTTTAACTTCTCGGCGCCGGTGTTCCTTCCAGACACACATTCACCGTTCTTATCCCAATTCCAGTTTTCGAGTAACCTTAGGTCATTCCTGGAGTTTACAGCCTTTACATCTAGTTTAAGTTGTTTGGTGATTGTTCATGAGATATTTGTACGGATCTTTTCAGTTCATTCAGCTTGGACTTTTAGGTCCTATACCAACATCTTGGCATCGGTGCTCTTTTCAGAATCATATTCTTGTTTCCTTAGAGTTCTTTTTCATTTCTTGATTGACCCCTGGTCTCTTTGTTGGTGTTCGGTCTCTTGTTTAAGCACCATCTCTTTGGGGTCTGTGTTCATCCCAGAGATACAACAAATCTTTGTTGTTCACTTTCACCTTTGGATTTGCTTGAGGTCATTGGCATCAGAGTGTTCTTTTTTCAGTGCTGAATTCTTGATTGACCCCTGGTCATTTTGCTTGTGGTCAATTTGTAGTTTCAGCACCAGCTCTTTGGTGTATGTGTTCTTTCCAGAGACACCTCCACAGATCTTTACTGCTCATTTTAGCCTCTTGATTTGCTTTGGGTCTTTCCTTTGGTGTTCATCCTATACCTTCAGTTTTTGCACCTGCCTTGTTGTGTCTGTGTTCCCTCCAGAGTCACATTCATGTTGCATTTCAGTTCATTTTCATTTCTTCGTTAGTCCTTGGGCATTCCAGTGGTGTTCCGTTTACACTTCCAGTTTAAGCTTCTTTTTTTTGGAGTCTATATTCCTCCCAGAAACAGTTTCACGGTCCTGTGTAGTTCACCTAGTTTCTGTCACAATGCCAACCACCAGATCAGCTGTGTTATCATGTAGTGTTGAAGGGGGTTCTCAAGGTGAATCTCCCTTTCATTGTCCGTTTAAGGGGTTTGATGAGTGCAAAGACGGGGTGGGTGGCAGAGGTTTCAGTAGGTATGGCTTCATCAGGCATTTACAAGACAAACATATGCCTTCAGAGGAAGACAGGGCCTCCTGCAGAAACAGGATTATCACAGACCTGGCAGTGTCCATAGCATGGGAACAGGTTCTGGAAAGTCTGCAAATGTGGCTGTGTTCCTTGTGTATGCATACATATTCTTGGAAGAGACCCTGCCGCAATCATGCAGATTTTATACCCAAGCCACTCAATGGTATGACGACAGAGTTCTTGGTTTATGGGATTGAAAAACCACTTTTTGCCCCAGACATGGATGCACCTATTTTGCCGGATGTTCCAGCCAGTTCTCCTATTGATATGATTAACATGATATTCATGAGGAATGTTCCTACAGTGGCTAGCATCCCGCATCAGTGTAGACTGAGCTTTTCCAGGACCCTCAAGTCTTCTTTAGAGAAATCTTGGCCAACCCCACAGACTTGGCAATGTGGTTACATTTGATGTTATTTCCCATTTGCACTCTTGGCTTGTACAATCCTAGGAGCACTAGGGAGGAGAGGTCTGGCACAAGAAAGAAGCTCTAAGCATCCAGCATCAACCATTCCCTTCAGCAATGGAACGAAGTTAGGTGCTCCAGCTTAGTGCACAACCTTTTGGAGCTACCAAGCACAAAAAGGAGCAAGGCACCTAAAATGAACCAGGGCGTCTCAACCTCTCTGTTCGTAAGAGGAAACTGAGCTATGGTCAATACACGACAATAATTAAAGTCTTGTCTTCTAATGGTCTTGCACCAAGCTCTTCTGCAAGTCTCGATGAATTGAGGAACAAGCACCCCATCGTTCCATCTCCAGGCATCGCAGTGGGCCACATCCAGGCAGATGTACTATGTGTGGATAAGGAAGCTGTCTTAAGTGTCATTAAAGGTTTTCCTAAGGGTACCTCTTGCAGTAGAGATGACCTCAGGGCACAACACTTATTGGATGCCTTAAGTGGACCTGCATCCGTTGTTGCAGAGGAGTTTCTCATCCCCTTGACATGGGTGGTTAACCTTTGGATTGCCGGAAAATGTCCCCCAATGTTGGGCGCATATGTGGCTAGTGCTCCTTTGACCCCTCTCCTCAAGCCGGGAGGCGGTATAAAGCCAATAGATGTAGGGACCATTTGGAGGAGGTTGTGCTCCAAACTGGCAGCTGCAACTGTTAGTAAGGAATTGGCTCCTTACCTAGGTGATCATCAGTTTGGGTTGGGTGTCCAGTGTGGGGGAGAAGCCATCCTCCACTCAGCTAACAAGCTTTTGGAGATGCAAGGGAGCTGCCAGACCATGAGTATGTTGTTGATAGACTTCAGCAATGCTTTCAACATGTTGGAAAGAACACTGATGCTTCATGAGGTGAGGAGCAAATGCCCAAGCATCTCAGATGGGTAGAATTTTTCTATGCGAATCCAACAAAATTATACTACCAGGATCACATTCTTCTTTCTGCTTAGGGAGTGCAGCAAGGGGATCCCCTAGGACCATTGCTTTTTGCACTAACCCTGCATCCCCTCATCTCCCGGATAGCATCTGAGTGCTCCCTTGTGATGAATGCTTGGTATCTAGATGATGGTACATTTGCAGGTGATTCTTTGGAGGTAGCCAAAGCCTTGCAAATCATCCAGAGGGAATACAGCAGTAGATGGCTCTTTCTCAACATTAGCAAGACAGAGCTCTTCTGGCCTGTGGTTGATCCTAGAGTTCTGGAGGAAGGCATCTTTCCTGCAGGAATTAGTATACCATATCAGGGGGTTAAGCTAGGAGGACCACTCATCTTAAACTCAAGCTTCTGCAGAGATATTGTGCAAGGAAGAGTGGACAAGACATGCCAGCTTATGCAGTCTCTGAAGTCCGTGCAATACCCACAGAGCGAGCCCTTGTTATTGAGAAATTGTGCAGGGGTATCCAGACTGTTTTTCACAATGAGAACCACAAATCCTCAATCCCTCCAGGCTCCAGTTGCTCATTTTGACCAGCACCTCATGTAGTTTCTCAGACACATAGTTAATGGTGATGGGGATGGATTTGGTCATATGCAGATGCGTCTTGCTACCTTGACAATGAAGGATGGTGGCCTAGGGGTTTACACCATGGGGGACGCCTGCCACTATATCTTCCTAGCATCCTGCATATAAACACAACATCTGCAGAACACCATCCTTAAAACCCACTGCGATGCGGACCAACACCTTAGATTCCAACAGGCCCAAGCCAGGTTCACACAGGTCTGTTGGCTCCCTCTATCTTGTGCCAACATCCAAGTCGCTGCCCCGCATCCTATGCACTTCCTGACATCCCAATACTTTGATGTGGTCAAGAAGTATATATCCACTAGCTTCAACCTGAACGAGCGAGATACCATCCTTTGGCAATACAACAAGGTGAGCCATGCCCAAGACTTTCTTAAGGCCATTCCCATAACCGGGCTCCACCAAGCTATTGGGCCTCGGCAATTCCGGGATGTCCTTAGTTACAAGCTTGGTTTAGCAAAGTTTGAGGAAGGTAGCCTATGTTCTTGTTGTGGGCGGGGTATGGATGTCTTTGGCGATCATGCACTTCATTGCGCCAGTGAGGTGGGCCTCAAATTTAGACACGATTTAGTCAGGGGTATGCTATCAGACATGTGCTACAAAGTTGGAGTCTCCGCTCGTAAAGAAACCAACCTGGGTTCCTCTCTGACAATGAGAACTCTTTGAGGCCGGCAGATATCCTAGTATACAATTGGGAGAATGGCCGAGACGTGTGCCTTGGCGTCACAAGAGTGTCCCTGTTCACGGGTGCCAGGAAAGCCTCCTTCACGCCCGTTCAGGCAATCTTGAACGCTACGACCCGCAAGAACAGTAAATACCTAACCCAATCTGAAGACCATGGATATGGGTTCAGTGTGCTAGCATTCACCACCTTATGGGAATTAGGAGAGGACCTTATAGTTTTTGTATCAAGGCTACAGAACCGCATTGCGAGCCTAGACTACAATTAAAAAATAGGCAACTCCCTTTTCTTTAGACTAGGATTTTCCATACAAAAGGGTGTCAGAGCCCAGCTTATGGCGAGGCTTCCCATCGCTAATGTGTAATCGGTTTTTCCTATCTAATAAAATTCTCGTTTCATAATAAAAAAAATAATAATAATAATAATAATAATAATAACGGAAAGCTAGTTTAGTTGGTCATCCCCGTTCTTTAGAGGTTTGATGCGCTCCAGGAGGTCCCAGGTTCGAGTCCTTAATGGAGAAATACTACAGAATTTGACATGGAAGGTAGAGTTAGCTTGCTTCCCTTGCGACATAATCATCCCCTTTATCCGCTTCGGCTCCCTTGGTTGGTTCCTCATGAGACTCGCTGGTAGACTAGCATGACAACTTGTTCAACTAATGTAGTTCGTTATTGGAGATTAGCTTCCTAGGCTTCCAACTAGTTTCTTGTAACTCTTTATCCATTAAAAAAAATAAAAAATTTATAAAAAGTAATAATAATTATTATTATTACTATAATAATATTGATTAATATTGGCTGACAACTGCTCTCCTCAGTTTGGCTTGGTATTTTGATGATGGTACCATTATAGGAGATACAATGATGGTTTCTAAGGATTTTCATATCATCAAGGATGAAGGTGCTGTTGTAGGGTTTGATCTTAACATCCAGAAAAATGAACTTTTTTGGCCTTCTATTGATGCGAGGAGTACTCAAGTTGGTGTTTTCCCAGCTGACCTTGGAAGACCATATGTGGGTGTTAAGCTTTTGGATGAATCTATGAGTTTGGATGCTTCATATTACAGCCGGCTTATTCTTGACATAGTGCACAAGACTAAACAGTTAATGAATGTTGTTCATCGGCTAGATGATCCACAAAGTGAATTGCTGCTGCTTCGAAACTGTGCAGGTGTTTCTAAACTTTACTTTACTTTGCGTACTACTGCACTTTCTTATGTGCAAGATGCTCAAATTATGTTTGATAACTATCTGTCTAAATACATGAGGGAATTGGTGACTAGTAATGGTCCAGGTTATGGTTTGTTACAACATAGGTTTGTTTCTTTACCTATCGGAGATGGTGGCCTAGGGATTTATTCTATGTTCGATACTTTGCAGTATTGTTACTATGTATCTTGTTCTCATACCTTACACCTGAAGAAGATAATACTACAAGGTTAAGACATTCAAGTTAAAGGTTTAGCATATCAAAATGCCTTTGACAATTTACTTCAGGTTAGTGGTATTGCATCGTCACAACTGCATAATCTTATTGTTTCCCCCCACCCTATGCATACTTTGGCAGTTCAATATTTTGTAGGTGTGACTAAGGAAATACCCTCTCTTTTTGGTATGATGAAGCGGGATTTAGCACTATGGAAATGTAACAAAACTAAACATGCTCAGGATTATCTTGTTGCTATTCCTGCAGATAGGATGGGGCAGATGTTGGGGTCGCATCAGTTTAGTGTTGTGTTTAGCTACAGACTTGACATCCCCTTGTTTGTTGTCAATAGTTTTTGCATTTGTTACAACAGGGACATGGATGTTTATGGTGATCACGCGCTTCATTTTGCTGGTGAGGTTGGTCTTAAGTTTAGGCATGATCTTGTTAGAGATTTTTTTTCGGATAATTTTTATCGTGCTAGTATACCTTCTAAAGATGAAGCAGCCTTGGGGGTTTCTTTCTCATGATGGTGGTGATGCTAGGACGGCTGATATTTTGGTTTAAAATTGGAAGGAGGGTCGAGATACTTGTTTTGATGTGACTAGGGTTTCTTCTTTTGATTGGGGTGGTGTGCAAGCCTTTACACCGGGCCTTGCCTTTGATAAAGCTGTTGAGAGTAAGAGGATTAAATATCTTGATGTATGTAGAACTAATGGTTATAGTTTTGGTACTTTAGCTTTTATTACTTTGGGTGAACTTGGTATTGAAACTATTGAGTTTTTGAAAAGGTTGAAGACCTACATAGTTAGACATGATGTAAATATTAATGTTGGTCATTTTCTTTTCATTAGAATATGTTTAGCTATTTAAAAAGGTATCGGAGCCCAACTTGCTACTAGACTCCCAACTAGTTTCTCCATCAGTCTGCTGAGTACTATGACCAGCACCTCTGCCAGTTCCTAAGGCACCTGGTCACTAGTGATGGAGCTAGCTTTGGAACCTACCAGATGCGCATAGCCACTCTACCCATGAAAGATGGGGGCTTGGGTGTGTATACTATGAGGGACTCCAGCTACCTTAACTCCTGTATACAGACCATCCAGGTGCAGAACACCATACTCAAGGCCCACATGGACACATACCATCATCATAGCTTCCAACATGCTCTTTTCACCTTCAGTCAGGTTTGTGGCTTATCCCCTTCTTCTCTCAGCATTCAAGTTACTGCCTCCCTCCCCATGCATTCATTGGAAGTGTTATATTTTGATGTGGTGAAGAAGAACATCCCTAGATGTTTCCAACAGTCTGAACATGACAACATCTTGTGGCAGTGCAACAGGCATAACCATGCCCAAGACTACCTCAAAGATGTCCCTACTGTTGGGTTAAATCAATCTGTTGGGCCTCGCCAATTTAGGGTTGTCCTTCAGTATAGGCTTCGTATAACTATGTTTGAAGGGGATAATATCTTCTCCATTTATAGTAGATGTATGGATGCTTTTGGAGATCATGCCTTACACTGTGCTAGTGAAGTGGGACTCAAATTCAGACACGACTTAGTTAGAGACGTGGTAGCAGATATGTTCTTTAAAGCAGGTGTCCCCGCCCGGAAGGAAGTTAAACTGAGCTTTTTATCTGATAACGCAAACTCATTGAGGCCAGCCGACATTCTTGTATATAACTGGGAGAACGGTCGCGATGTGTGTTTCGATGTCACAGAGGTGTCCCCTTTCACCGACGGCGGGAGGGTTGCCTTTACGCTGGGAATTTCCATCTCCAATGCCATTACTCGCAAACGCAACAAATACTTGGATAAGTGTTGTGAACATAGGTATGTCTTAGGAGTGCTTGCTTTTACGACCCTAGGCGAACTAGGGGAGGACACGGTTGCCTTCATGTCGAGGTTGCAGAATTGTATAACTATCCATGACTACAACTACAAAATTGGCAATTCTCTTTTCTTTAGATTATGCATTTTCATTCAAAAAGGGGTAGGTGCCCAACTTGTTGCTAGGCTTCCTACCAACTTGGTATAAACTGCTTTTCTCCCTTTAATGAAAGTCTTTTTTATAATAATAATAATAATAATAATAATAATAATAATAATATGGAGAGAGGGAGAGAGGAGTGCTCTGCGAGTGAAGAAAATGGGGAAGCAGGTGTAGATTCAGAGAAAGGATCGTGGAGGGTTTCAGGTAGAGTTCTCTCCTTTCTTCTAAGGTATGACGGTTTCACTCTCAACTTCTTCTCTTTCGTCTGACAAGATTACAGGATTTAGTTTTAGGTATACATTTGTAAATACAAACTTAGTAGGAGGCGGTCTTTCTATGGTTCTAGCGGAAATTGTTTCAGCTTGTAAACTTGATTGTAAAAATTGGTCTTCTGCTACTTTGCTGAGTAGCCTTTACATCCTCAGCTTCTTCAATTTTATCTTTTATTGTTCTTTCACTATGCCAAGAACCAGATCTTCATCTGTGTCTCAGGACTCAGTAGACAGGGTGGAGGGCAGTCTGAACTGCGATACCCTGTTCCAATGCCCCTTTAGGAACTTAGATGGGTTCAACAATGGAGTAGGGGGTAGGGTTTCTGAGTAGAGTTGGGTTCTACAGACATATGCAAGACAAAGCCTCCCAACTGAGGAAGCCAAACAAATCTGCAGGAGATAGGATCAACTATGATTTAACAATATATTGTGCTTGGGAATATGTCCTTTCCAACTTATAGATGTGGTTGTGCACACAGTATATGCACATTTACTCTTGGAGAAGGCCTTATCGTTGGCATGCTGGAAACATCATTCCTAGGCCATACAATGGCTCCTCTATTGAATTCCTAATACATGGCATTGATAAACCCTTACCGTCCAACTCTGATCCTTTGGATAGTGGGGAACCTGCAGCACCTGAAGTTCTTTTTGTGGACATGCTTAACCTGGTCTTCCAGAAGAAATTCTCCACTGTAGCCAGCATACCCCCTCAGAGCAGGCTCATCTTTTCAAGATTTCTTAAGGCCTTTTTAGATAAGGTAATAGCCAACCCAATGGATTTATCAGTTTCGCTGCACCTCCTGCTGCTATCAGTCTGCATTTTAAATTTATACTCTCCTAAGTTCACTATGGAAGAGAGATTTGGTACAAGAAAAAGGCTTCAAACAACCATTATTAATCAATCCCTGCTAAGGTGGAATGAGGCTAATGGTTATCTTAGAATGATGCACACACTCCTGGAATTGTTAAAACAGGATCAAAGGTGCAAGAACACCAAAAAGATGAATGGGGGTTCTAATCTTGCAGCATGCAAAAAGAAGCTGAGTTATGGTCAATACACAACTGCCATCAAGGTTTTGGCTTCAAATGGGATTGCCTCCAATTCCCCTGTTACCCTCCTTGAGTTGCGCCAAAAACACCCAGTGTTCCACCACCATCTATTCCTGTAGAGCCAATCCTTGTTGAAACCCTCAGTATGGACAAAGATGTTATTCTGGGTGCAATTAAAGTGTTCCCAGAAGGAACCTCATGTGGCAGGGATGGCATGAGAGCCCAACACCTCTTGGATTCCCTAAGTGGCCCAGCTTCAGCTGTGGAAGATGAGCTTCTTTCTTATATAAAAGGTGTGGTCAACCTTTGGCTAGATGGTAAGTGCCCAACTGTACTAGGTAAGTACATAGTTAGTGCACCCTTGACTCCTTTACTCAAGCCTGGTGGAGGTCTGAGGCCCATTGTTGTGGGTACCATTTGGAGGAGGCTTTGTTCTAAACTGGATGCTTCTGGTGTCAGCAAAGAAATGTCCTCCTATTTAGGGGACTTTCTATTTGGTATGGGGGTCCAATGTGGTAGAGAAGACATCCTCCATTCTGCTAATAGGATTTTGGAGGGTAAAGGTAACTTACTAACCATGAGCATGATCCTAATTGACTTCAGCAATGCCTTCAACTTGGTTGACAGGTCTGCAATAATCAAGGAAGTCAGATGCAGGTGCACAAGCATTTCCAGGTGGGTTGAGTTTTGTTATGACAAACCATCAAAAATTTACTTCAACGACAATATCCTTCTTTCTGCACAGGGAGTTCAACAGGGTGACCCCCTTGTTATCCTACTCTTTGCACTGACCTTACATCCACTCATCCTCAGAATTGTCTCAGAATGCTCTCTGGACTTGCATGCCTGGTACCTTGATGATGGCACTACTGCAGGTAATACATTGGAGGTTGCTAAAGCCATGCACATCATGAAATATGAAGGCAGTAGCAGAGACATGTTCCTCAACATCAACAAAACAGAATTGTTTTGGCCCAATACTGACCCCAAAAGCCTGGAGAGTGGTGTGTTCCCTGCCAGTATCAGTAGACCTGCTGTGGGGGTGAAGCTGCTTGGGGGACCAGTAAGTCTAGACATAAAATTCTGCAATGACCTAGTGCAGAACAGGGTTGAGAAGACCCTCCAGTTAATAGAGGTTCCGAAGAATTTGCAGGACCCTCAAAGTGAACTTCTACTTCTGAGAAACTGTACAGGTGTATCCATATTATATTTTACTATAAGGACCACCATCCCTTCTGCCCTCCAACAATCTGCAACATACTATGACCAGCATCTCTGTCAGTTCCTTAGGCACCTGGTTACTGGTGATGGTGCTGGGTTTGTCCCTTACCAGGAGCGTATAGCTATTCTACCCATGAAAGATGGTGGCCTGGGTGTTTATACAATGCAGGACACCAACCATTACTGCTACCTTGATTCCTATCTACAGACCATCTAGGTGCATAGAACCATTCCCAAAGCTCACAGGGACATAGACCTTCACCACATCTTCCAGCAAGCTTTGTCCAACTTCATTCAGGTTTGCGGCTTATCCCCTTCTTTATTTAACATTCAAGCTACTGCTCCTCGTCCAATGCAGTCATTGGCATTTATATACTTTGATGTGGTGAAGAAGAACATACCCAGCAGTTTCCACCTGTCTGAACGTGACAACATCCTGTGCTAATGCAACAGGTAGAACCATGCCCAAGATTACCTCAAGGTTGTTCCTGTTGTTGGGTTGAATCAGTATGTTGGGCCTCGTCAATTCAGGATCGTTCTTTACTACATGTTTGGTATAACCTTGTTTGAAGAAGACAGTTTGTGCTCTAGTTGTGGTAGGGGTATGGATTCTTTTGGAGACCATGCCTTACACTGTGCTAGTGAAGTTGGCCTCAAATTAAGACACGATTTAGTCAAAGATGTGGTAGCAGACATGTGTTATAATGCAGGTGTTCCCGCCCGTAAGGAAGTTAAACTGGGATTTTTATCCGATAGCGCAAACTCATTGAGGCCAGCTGATATTCTTGTATATAACTGGGAGAACGGTCGCGATGTGTGTTTCGATGTCACAGGGGTGTCCCCTTTCACCGGCGGCGGGAGGGTTGCCTTTACACCGGGAATTGCCATCTCCAATGCAATTACTCGCAAACGCAACAAATACTTGGATAAGTGTAGTGACCATGGGTATGGCTTAGGCTTGCTTTTACGACCCTAGGCGAACTGGGAGAGGACACGGTTTCCTTCATGTCGAGGTTGCAGAATTGTATGGCTAGCCATGACTACAACAACAAAATTGGTAATTCTCTTTTCTTTAGATTAAGCATTTCCATTCAAAAAGGGGTAGGTGCCCAGTTTGTTGCTAGGCTTCCTACCAACTCGGTGTAAACTGCTTTTCTCCCTTTAATGAAAGTCCCTTTTTATAATAAGAATAAGAAGAAGAATAAGAAGAAGAATTTTAGTTTCTTATCTCTGAATTGTTTTGATTTATTTTTTATTTTTTAATAATAATAATAATTGATTATAATTTTGCAATAATAATAATGACCTGGTTTCGTTTTGAGAGCGCGTTTTTTGCTTAATTATATAAAGGGTGAACTTGTGCATTTAATTGTTTCTTTTTTTTTTTAAAAAATAATTTATTTATTATTTCAAAAAAAAAATTAACGGTCAAAACCCCTAAAATCCCGATTATAAAGTAGAGGCCAATCTCTGGATTGGACGGGATAGGTGTTTCACACCTTCCTAACCGGTATATTGATTCCCAGACCATTTCTATGAATTTTGGACTAGTGCTTCTTTTGAGTACCAGCTCTCCTAGTTGGGTGGTGGCTTCGTAAAGAAATAATTCCAAATGTATTACCATTTTAGAAACTCGAGAAATCTATTTGGTTTCGTCCCGTGGATTTTGACTGTATCTACAATATGTAGGTTTTAACCACTTGCTATGGCACTAGTTCCTGGTGAGGATAACGACAACTGGGAGTGGTTTTTAAGAAATTTGAAGAAAGATCTTGATGATGGGAGGCCAACCACCTTCCTTACGGACCGTGGTGAATGACTTAAGCATGGAGTTCCACTTGTATTTCCATATTTATACCATAGCTACTGCTACTACCATTTAAAGATGAATCTCCCCATCACTTCTGCTGATGCTAGGTACACTATTTTTACTGATCTTTTCCAAGAAATGACATATGCCCTCTCTCTTGAAAAACATGCCAAGGCGATAAAGAAAATTAGGGATTTGCACTGTGAGTGGGTTGCTAAATACATAGAAGAGATCCCACCTGATAAATATTACAATTCCTATTTCAAAGGATGTCTGTATGGACACACAACTAGTTCCCTTGATGAATCATTCAATAGCATGATTAAGGTTCACAAGAAGATGCTTGCATCTTCTCTTTTGGATCAGGTTAGTAGCGTGTTTTCTATTTTTTTATGTTTGTTTTTGTACTTGTGAGCATGTGTAGCTATGAATTACAGATAATTTTCGTAGCATATGTAACTTTCTGTTATAGATTTTCTTTATAGCATGTGTAACCTACAATTACAGATTGTTACAATTTTTATTGATTGTTTATTTCTTGTACGAAAATTTTCAGGTTATTAGATTTATTTCTGTTTTTTGTTTTTGTTTCCTTAATACATTCTATATTTTTTACTTTGTTACAAGCTAATATAATGCAAGATTTATTTTTTTTTCCAGGTTAGGATGAAAGTAATGGTAATGAATGCAGATCGTCGTGAGTACGCTGCTAAGATGATGACTCCACTAATTCCAGAGTATGAGAAAAATCTTAAGGAACTTCAAGATGAAGGTTTGGCTTGGGAAGTGTTTGTAGCTAGTCCTACTTTGTATGAAGTTTTATTTGAAAAGACTCATAGAGTGGACCTTGAACACTGGATTTGCACATGTCAGAGGTATGATTTTTTTATGTGCTGTTTTTGTTAGGCTACAACATTTAGCATCCAGTCACACAATATACCTGAATTTACACATGATATATGTCTTGTGCAATATATGGGTATACACATCTATTTTTTTGCATGTGTAAACGAATAGTACATAAGGTATATGATTTTTTTGTATGTCTTTATGTTTATATGTTTCTTTTTTGAAGGTGGCGCGTATACGGTTTCCCTTGTACTCATGCTTTTGTAGCCATACGAAAGAGTGAATGTCTAGCTATTGAATTCATTGTAACTTTTTACACAAGCGAATATTATAGTAATACTTATATGCATGACATCCATCTGATCCCCAACTACAACATGCCTGATTTTATTAATGAAGATGACACTATTAATCCTCGTATTGCGAGGAAACAGGCAGGCAGACCCCCGGGGAAAAGGAATGAAAGTCATAGCGAGAGGAAGCCAAATAGGAAGTTTCGTTGTAGCAATTTTAGTGAAATGGGTCATAATCGGGCAAGTTGTAGGAAGTATTTGAAGTACACACCTCCTTAGTATTTTTTAGTAATTTTAAACAAAGATGTTAAGCATTCTAAGGTTGTTAGCATTGTTTTTATCAATGGCCCTGATAGTTATTTGATGTTTGATATATTTATTCAGGATTATTTTTTTGTTTTTATAAGGATTATAATTAGACCAGTGGTGTTTTATTTTTTTATGTGATTTCTGCAAGTTTTTTTATTTTTTTGTGTGATTTAGAATGGGCATGTGTAACTTTAGGTTACACAAGCTAATTTGAGCCTTTGTAACTTAATGCTACATAAAGTATTAGCATGTGTAACTTTTAGTTACATAAGCATAATACTTGTGCTATGAAAAACCAGCTAACATGCCTTTTTTTATTTTGGTGAAAACATGTGTAACTTCAGGTTACGCGCGCTAATTTGAACATATATAACTCTAGATTACAAAAGCAGAATACATGTATAAATTCAGGTTACACAGGTAGAATTCACACTGATAAAAGGTTTCGTGGGTTCAGGGTTGCTTGTGTAACTCTGAACCCTTAACCCTAAACCCATGTTCCCTTGTTCAGAAGATAATAACAACAAGACAAATAACAACATATTATACATGCAGAATACATGTGTAACTTTAGGTTACACATGCAAAATTCATGTTTAACTTCAGAGTACATAAGCAGAATACACACTGATAAACCATGGCACTCTTAACCTTGTTCTTAGGTTCAGAAGATAATAACAACACAAAAATGAACATAAGACACTTAGAACAAGAAAACATGACCATAAGATAATAACTACTTTTATAAACAATCCTGATAACATTAATTACAAAGGCCCATAGTTAGTAACTAACAATATCTTGTAATTAACAAAATATATGTGTTAAATTTCTAATAATATCTAATAAAATTTTTATAATACTGCCTAATCATCAGTGTATGAAACCTTCAAGATACATCCTCCAAAGAGAGCGAATCTACCAGAATCTTGTGAAGCATGCTTCCTCTCATGCGATGAACTTTTCCAATTATCATATCCTCATCTGGCTTCTTCATTCATTTTTTGTAAAGCATGCTGATTTCTTAAATCTCCATTTCATATAACAACATATAAAAAGCAGAAAATCATTGTAAGAACCTTGTGGTGAGGAATGTTGTACAATTACCTTGTTTTTCACCTCAAATCCTAGAGCATCAGAGATTGTCTTGCTTAGCTTTGCTGCATACTTCTTTGCTTGGGCCATATTCGAGCTCCTTACTTCTTTGATTGATGAAGAATTCATGTAATTCCAAATCTGTTCCCTAAAATCATACTCCAGCAGTGTGAAGTATTTCTTGTTGTTACACATCGGTGCAAACAGCTTAATAGTCGACTTATAATACGCTTCAACCACTCCTGGCATCCAAAAGTTGGTTACTTCTTCAGTAGATTTCTTGTACTTTGACTGCAAAATAATTTTCAAAGTTAGTACTGTCTTATTTAGCTTCATTTTACTTTCAGAAAACATCTATAATTCAAAAATAAAGAGATCAAAGCATGTGTAACTTCAGGTTACACAGGAAGAACACATGTGTAACTTCAGGTTACACAGGAAGAATACATGTGTAACTTCAGGTTATACATGCAGAATATTATGCTTCTTACTACCAATCAATCTACCAGGAAAATTAGATTATCCTATTTTTTCAGAGGCTGGCATATCTACAGTTTGGAATCAAATGACCAATCAAAGTGACATATGTTCAAATAACAACTAAAATCAAGCATGATTTTCATAAGTGTACTGTTAAATAATTTCTGAATTTCTCATATGCACATTAGATAAACATAAAAAAGGTATGTTCAATGCAATGAGGATGTGTAAGATAACATTATAAGTATAATATGAATAACTATGTATCCTCATAATAGGATGTGTAAGATAACAATATAAGTTAATAGTGTCTTCATTTTACTTTCATATCTAATTTTTAGCAAGTTTTTTCTTTTAAGTACTTACTTGTGTTTGTGTCGAGAGGAATACTGTTTTGTCGTACTTTTATGGTTTGTTATTCATCTTGTTGGACAATTTGTAGGTGTAGTAATTGATGAATTCACCATCCAGGTAGACATCCTTTGTTAGTTGCAGTATTAGGTCTCCACTGATAGTAGCATATGGGCTTCCATCCTTGTTCATCGGTGACCATGTAGGTTCTCTGCATCAGGAATATACATATAAATAACCGGTAATAAGAATTCAACAATAAGATTTTATTTTTTTGAAAGTAAATTATAAAGTATATATTTTGTACTTACCCTTTTAAGTGTTTGTTGAAGTAATTAGTAACACCTTCTTTTTTCTTTCCTACCAAGTTGTTTACTATCCTTGAATCTTTAATAAGCTCCCCATTTTCTCTTCTCCTTCTTTAGCATCTTTCTTCTTCTTCCTTCTTTCAAATCTTAGGATGTTACCTTCCTTAAGATTTCGCTTTCTTTCCTATACACCTCTTTCTATGGTTCCCATTTGGTTTTCATTCTTCTCATGTTCTTTAATAGGTGGTGGTGGAGTTGGATTATCAATACCAAGGCTCCATGTTGGCTGACTATCTTGCTCATTTAGTGTTGTTCAACAATAAAAGAAAACCAACATCAGCTCAGGTTTTTGATTTCTTAAAACATGTGTAATATGAAGTTACATATGCTTTTGTAACTTGTGTAATATTCAGTTGCACATGCATTATATAGCATGTGTAACTTCCAACTACATAATATAATAACAAATAGAATATTTGATCCAAAAAATAAAAAAAAGATGGATGAATTTAATGGTTTCAAATATGTTTACCAGTGAAGCTAGTTTCTGGATTGTTTTCTTTTGTAGCTCCATCTTCAGTATTTTCTCCATTTAGGATCATATCATCTAGAACTTCTCTTATTGCTCCATCTACACCTGAAATAGGAAGCTCAGTCCCCATTCTAACCACCTTGTATAGTTCTGGGTTGTCGCTTTGAGTCGATTGAGTAGTTTCTGTTTGTTACAAATACATATACAAGGTTTAATCAGAAGTCATACTTTTTTCATCATATAAGGATATTATACTATGTGTAAGCTGAAGTTACATGCATATATCATGTGTAATAAGAAGTTACACAAGCACATACCATGTGTAATTAAATGTTACACTTACATTTTATACACAGAGTGTAATGAACAAAATGAAATATTTAGAAGCACAAGTTTAAGTACATAAAATATGATAAGAAAAATAAAAGAAATAAAAATAAATGTTTGAAATATAGTTACCTTTGGAGATAGATTCTAGATTCTTTGTTTCTCTAGCTCCATCTTTTGCATTTTCTTTCTCAATAACTTCACTTATAACTTTGGTGCTAGATTCTGGATTCATTGTGGAATTTTCTTCAACTACATCTGACAAAGGAAGGCCAGTATCGATTTTGACCAACTTGTAGGCCTGTGAATTGTCTCCTTGTGTTGACTGAGTTGTTTCGCTCATCACTAAAGGCTCCTCAAAACCTCTTTGTTCTTCATCTTCAGGCTTCTTTGGTGGCTCATTAACACCTCTTTGTTCTTCATCTTTAGGTTTCTCCAGTGTCTCTTCAACACCTTTACCTTCTTCACCTGCAGGAATCTCTTCTTCTACAGGCTTCTAATGTGTCTCATGAACAACTATCTTTTCTTCCGTTTCATGATTTCCTTCAAGTTTTGTATATGCAACTTTTTTTCCAAGTGTCTTGGTTTTCCTGTATACAACATGAAGTTCTTTGATCGATTTTTGGTTGCGCTCAATTGGTATTTTACCTTGAAGAAGTTTTGGGGTATTTCCACTTGCAAGACTGATAGAATGATCTGCACAAGGATAAAAAGAAAACAATATTAACTTTATTTTTAGAAAGCAAGTACACAAGTGAAAAAATATATATTTTTTAAACAAACCACTTACATTTGTGCATTTCTTCAGGTGTACTGTTTGGTCCTGCTCCAGCTTCAGCTTCAGGTACAACGTCAGGTTTAGCTTCATGTACATACCGTGTTCAAGGATCAGAACAGATTTACTTTATTTTCTTACATATTTTTTTTCCAAATTTGTAAAAATTACAGCATGTGTAGTGTGTAATTATTGTTATTACTCAAGCTAAGAAAAAGTGACAGATGCATATTCCATTTTTGTAACCAAAGGTTACACATGCATAACATTATGTAAAACAAAGTTACACATGCATTTTTAAAATGTGTAATCTGAAGTTACATAGACTACCATAAAGTTACACATGCATATTCCATTTGTAACTAAAAGTTACACATGCATTTTAAAATGTGTCATCTGAAGTTACACATGTATATAAAAATATTTGTAATAATTTTTAGAAAGCAAGTACACCTTGTGTAAATTTTACCATATCTACTTTTATTTGTAAGGTTTTTTAGTACTTACAGATATTGGCTGAGTCATATCTTTGTTTGCTTCAAGTTCGATATCCATTGCTTCTCTAGCCACGTCTTATCCTACTCTATCTCCCAGAACTTCTTTGATGATTGGTACAGTGCTTATTTCTTCAGGAGATACTTCCATCTGTAAACTAGTAAGATCAATGTTGGTGTTAAAACTTTCTAGTGGTTGCTCATCTTCTTGTTGGAATGGAGTATCATCTTTAGCAAGATCAACTGGCATATTTTCACGGTCATCAACTGGCACATTTTTACTGTCATTTTCTTGTTGATGTTGTGGCTCAGAATCTTTGTAAGGATCATCAAAGCTAGTTACTTTTATAATATCCTGGAAGAAAATATGGTGATCGAAATCTTGGGTGTTTCTAAGGTCACTCTTTAACATTGCTTTCCTAACAATCTTTCTGAATTCATGTAGCTTAGCAAGCCTTTCAATCTCAATCCTTTCATCTCTCAACCATCATGCGATCTCTGATTTGGTTGTCACCCTTGATGCTATTCCCAACTCCCATTCAATCTGGGAAAGTTCCTCTATGAAACTTGTTGTGGGATGCATATTAAGGATACACACATTAGGGATATGCATTTTTTTTTCTATCTACATGAAAAATGCTTGTGTGTAACTTCTAGATACACATGCAAAACTGCAAGTGTAACTGTGTCTTACTGATGCTAAAATGCAGGTGTAGCTTCTATATAAACACGTAAAAATACATGTGTAATTGGTATTTACAGATGCTAAAATGCGTATTCAAATTATATCAACCAATAATACTAATAGACATTATAACTACCAAAATAACTCAGGTGTTCAGAAAGTAGTGTTACAATCTTACAGTGAATTGTGACATGTCTGTTTTGTATATAAAATCTGATACTTCGTATACGTTCCACCTTCCGACCCTTAGCAAGATTGTCTCCATGTTCTGAATTAATGGGATTGTGCCTTTTTTAGTGTTTTCATCGAATAAAATCTGCAACGAATAACCAATAAATTTAATTAGACAATCAGCACAACTACCAGAATGAAAATATTATACATGCAACAAACACAACTACTTATAATAGTTACCAAGAGATATGGTACACAACCTTTGACATTTGGTACATTTACATTTTCTTGGATATCATTAAACAAATGCCCGTGTATCATATCCGGCCATGAAACCTTCTTCATGGTTTCAAGGGTCTCAACAAGACCAAGATATTTAAAATGAATTGAGCTAGCATTGATATCGTCGAAAAATAGCACAAAACACATATAAAATCCTATCAAACACACTGATTATTCATCATCTCATCATTTCTTTTATCGTTGCTGCAATTGATGTCTTATCTACCTTCCCTTTCTTCTTACTATTCTGAAAATACTTGTTATACAACAAGTTATCATCTATTTCCTTCAGTCTCTGTTTTATTATCTTGTCACCCTTTCTACCTCCAACTCTCTTCATACCGGAGATGGCAGCATATTTTTTAGAAGTAGACTCTATGATTTTGTCACCAAATTTGAAGGCAGCAGGACCCCGACCATCACGATCATAGCATGTTAAGGGCTTTGCAACCCTGTGTTTGTTTGTGTTGATCTTTTTTTACAGCACTTTATCTTCAGTATCCCAAAACATCAAAAAGAGATTTCCATAAGTAGTCTCTCTTAGTAACTTTTTAAACTTTTCTGCACCTATTAACATCTTAATTGGTTTTATAGAGTTTACCAACTCTTGGATGGCATTGAACGATGATCTTAGTTTACCTGTTGACATTAAAAAACAGTATGATCAATATGTTGTGTACTTATTTAATAGACACTTTATTTTTCAAATTCAAATCGGGTTATAGAGGATGTGTAGCTCCCAAGTACACAACATGGATCCTACTGTTATGTAATGTGTAACTTTATTGTACAAATGCATATGTGTAACTTAACATTACACAACCACTGCAAACTACCATCCATGAAACAGACTTCATATGTAACTCCATTTTATAAATGCATATGGATGTGTAACTTCAAATTACACAACCATTGCAAAGTATCCATGAAAACAAACTAACTATGTAACTTCATTTTACAGATGCATATGGATGTGTAACTTCAGATTACACAACCACTGCAAACTAATATCTATGAAACAAAATAAATCATTTCCACGGGATATATATCCAAACTTTAATTTACTCTACCCAATACCATAACTAATATTTTATGACAGTAAATAGCAATGTTTAGCATCACACACAACCACAAAATTTATAATATCTCTCAACAGGTTTTTTCACATGATGTTAAAGTATTTTTTTCAACTACCACATCTACTATAACCAGTACCACCAAATTTTAAGATAATCTTCTACTAAAAACAACAAGAATATCAATTAATCAAAAAACCCTAGATCAACATGTAGTAGCAGATTCACGAATCAACATCGTTGATAAGAATATGAAAACCTAGATTAGAATCAACATTGTTCATAAGAACATCATTAAAAAAACAAATATGAAACCCTATCATTGATAAGAATCATGAAGAATAAGAACATTGATGAAAAGAAACCATAGAACATCATTAAAATCAAACAGAACGTACCTGATAATTGTGGATCATCATCTTTTTCTTCTACTTTTTCCCTTTCCCTTTCATTTTTGTTTAATATTCTTTTTCAGTTTTCAATAGATTTGGTAATTTTTTTTATCAGTTTTTCTGGATTTGTAGTTGAAGCAGTTGTTGATTTTGAATTTTGAATCGGTTTTTGATTTTGATTTGCAGTTGAAGAGCAGTTTCAAAATTTCTAGGGTTTTAAATTTTTTAGGTAGAAACAGGTGAGATGAGATGGAGACGACGAGATCTGTTTTCTTTCTCCTCAGAAAGTTATGTGTCTGTTTTGGGAGAAAAGGTAGGTGAAAATAAATATATAGTAAATGTAACCTAATCTTTTCAATTTAAATAAAATTATTTTTAATTCGGGATCTGGTCATAAAACTCTTTTAATTAGGGATTTGATATTATAGGTAACCATATATGGGATCTCTGAAACACTATTCAGATAACATTAATTTACAGCTAACTTAGTTACTAAATGTTTCATTTTCCTTTACAAAAATTTCTACTATAAAATATTGATAAGAAAAAAAAAAGAGTGGTTTTCCCAAAATAAAATTGAGTTCAGAGTTCAGTTTCAGTGCAGCTGAGTTCAGAGTTATTCCCGTAAAGCTGTTACATACGAACCTAATTCGATTTAGTTACCCAATAGTATAAACCGAAAATTTAATAAAACTTTAGTACCTCGTGGCTGGGTTACAAAACATAGTAGCTATGCAAACGTGCATGGAAGAAAAAAAAGAATAATGTAACCAGGAAATAATTAAGCTGCAGCCTTCAAACTAATGTTTAACTACTGTATGTATATGGAATACCGAGGATTGGTTACTGCAAGTTTATTAAATTTCAATTAAGAACATTTCAGTTAACTGAAGTATTTTAAATTAAGAAACCAATTGGCGAGAAATTCTTTTACTAGACCTTGCAAGAGTAACACCTGTTAACACCAATATTTGGTTCATGTGATGGGCATATTGATATAGAATAATTGCATACCTTAACTCCATCATTTTTTTTTTGATGGAAACTCCATCATTAATTAAATTAATAACTACTTTTAATACTGGGGGTGATTATTTTAGGTTGTATAGTATCATAAAATGATACGAAATAAATTAAACCATGAACTAGTTTTTTCCGTGAACTCTGACAACCAGTTTATTAACCAATAATTATCATCATATTTTCCTTTCCGCACAGAAGCCACACATGTTAATTCAAATTCGAAATGTGATAAATTACATTACATATAGCATGACTATTTAGAAAGCTCTTATTACAATATGTTTTTTTTACGTGCATGTCACTGGTTAAAACTATACATTCCAATTTGCTATGATTGTTCAGCGTCAATAAAAATTACTTAATTATTTTAAATTTTTAAAGCTCCATCGGTTCGATTAGGTGCCAATACGATTGTAATAGAATGATAAAATCTTTAGATAATATTATTGATTATCTAAGTTTAAAAATTGTCAACACCAAAAAATTTACCGATATAAAAAAACAGTTCAATAGAACCAGGTAAATTAGTAAAATAAATTTGGGGACTTTAACTTTGAAGCTCGAAACCGATTCCAGTTTTTATAACTGTGTAG
This sequence comes from Papaver californicum, assembly GCA_023531435.1. NCBI lineage: Eukaryota > Viridiplantae > Streptophyta > Magnoliopsida > Ranunculales > Papaveraceae > Papaver > Papaver californicum. Next base: position 7,175,202 of record JAJJMC010010614.1, on the reverse strand, counting down.
TGTGTCCATTTAGAGTGTTACAATGCCAACATGCAAAAATCTCAAAAAAAATCATGCATGTGAATCCTTTCTGAACATGTCGCATTAAAAATCAAACGATAACACATTTGAAACTAATTTTTTTGATGATATGTTCTTTTTACAAAACCCTATATTTTTATTAAAAATTATGGCATTATGAAACGAGTAACACCATCATGAACCACTTTAGAAATTAACCGTTAAAAATAAACGTTTGAAATTAAAATTAATAGATGGTGAGATACGGTATCTCATAATATTCTTTTTTTTTAAACCTAACTTTAAATTTATTATCGTTTGAATTTTTCAAAAAGAATTGGCGTCGAAATTATAAGATAATATTAGGATAATCATGTGAACAAATCCACTTGCTTTATATATTTTCAGAATTTTAATAAATAACAATAAATATATGATGTAGTTGAACTTCCTTAACATTGATAAAATGTAAGAACGAGCTTATTAAGAACTAAGTTTTCTACAAATTGATGGATTTAAATAATTATTTTATAAAATGTCAAAAATGAAAAGTGTCAAATGAATGGAACAAAGTATAATAAACGAAGGAGTTCTTTTGTGTAGAAAAATAAAGAAAGAATGGAGTTCAGAGTTCCTTCAGTTCAGGTTGAGTTCAGAATTGTACTGTAAAGCCTGAAAATTAAGATGATAAAATTAATAACTCAAGAGTTTAAACTGAAAATTAATATAATTAAAGCATGCACACGGTCGGGTAAGAAGATTGTCATACGTACATGGAAGAAAAAGAAACAAACATAAGCAGTTAAAAACTAAGCTGCAAAATACGAATTAATCTTTTGTTATATATTCTGATCAAGGTACAATTATATATTTGAATTAAGTTAGCAGTTAGGAACAATTCAATGAAGTGAAGCACTTTAAATTTAGAAACCAGTGAGTAATTGATATTTTAGAACTTGCACGGGTACCCCTGTGAATACCATGATTATGCACATGTGCTAGCCAATATTGATACGAAAATTTTATATCTTTAAGTCCATCATTAATTAAATCAGTTACTACTTTTAACCTTCTAATTCGGTTTTAATTAAAGATAATAATAGATATATTTTATTTTGGAAAGTAAAATAATGGGTATGTGTATGTTCCATTAATTGCCTTTTTGGTCAGTGGAACGGTATATTAATTGTTGGAGAAAATGATCTTATTTGTTTTATTTTTTGTCTTGGATTAATTGGAACTTAAGACCAAGGAGTTATTAAATAAATTAGTTTATTTTCACTATTTGTGAATGAAACCTTTAGTTCCACATAGGAGAAACTAAAGATGTTAAATTTGCATCTAAGGGAGGCCCCTTGGGGTTAACACACTTTTGTGTGAGGGAGAGGACTTAGGCTATGGGCTAGTTGGTGCAACCACACATTTCACACACACGCGGTGCTTCACACCGAAGCACGCCGCCGCCGTCCGTCCGGGCTGGCCGGGTTCGGGTGTGGGAGTGGGTCAACCAAGACTTATCTTTTTGGACAAAATTCTTTTGAAATATTTTCTAAATTAATTTAAATTTCAAAAAAAAAATCTTGTCTTAATTGGGGGGGTGGTCTGACCCGTGGAGATAATTTTCTTACCTTATTTTCTCTTCTGCAACATTATGAGTGTTAAATGGTGACATTATTTTTTGCCCGTTTTCTTACCAGTCAACATTCAATTCGCACATAATTTTTGATTAATTAGAATATTTATTTTCCTTAATTGCTGCACTGATTGCACTCCCCATCTTTGCCTATAAATTGAAGTTGAATTCTCCTTTCCAAATCACACCAGAAGCAGCTACTATCCTGCCTTCTTTTCCCCTCTTCCTGCTTTGTTTTGCGCAATGCTTGTTTACTTCCCTTCTGTAATCTATCTTGATGTTAAGTTCGTTTGAGTGGGTGGTTTGTATTGTGCTTATATAAATCATAACGGGCAGTTCTATCCTGGACACATCTCCGTTGTGGGGGTATAACATCTCTCATTCTTGAGGAGTACCTGCGGACTATTGTGTTAAGGACAATTTGATGAGCAGGTGGCTCTATCCTTTCTGTGCAAATCAATTCAGAGATTTTATTAACGTTAACATCTTCTGTTTTAGTATTTTTATTGTTGCAGATTCAACAATCTTAACACAATATCACTTCTTCTGTAACAATGGGTAAAAATGATGTTGACAGACCGGAAAAATTCAGTGGGAAGGATTTCAAAATATGGCAATCAAAGATGTTGTTTTTTCTGAGTTTTCATATGTTAGATGAACTTGTTCTGAAATATTTTGATGAGGGTTTGAATGATGCTGGAAATGAAAGGGATTTGGAAAGTTGGGTTAGGAAAAATTATATGGCTAAAAATCATATTCTGAATTGTTTAGAGGATGCATTGTATGATTTTTATAATGCAAAAGAGAACTTTTCTGCTTTTGATTTATGGGCTGCTTTAGAGGCGAAATACCAAGCTGAAAGTGCTGGAACTAAGAAAAATTCTTGGTAGCTAGGTTCTTGGAATATAAAAATGACGAATGACAAATCTGTGGTTGACCAATTCCTTGAACTTCAGCGTATTTTCAATGAAATTTTTGCTGAAGGCATGGTGATAGATGAAACTTTTCAAGTGTCTGTTGTGATTGAGAAATTACTATTTTCCTGGTTCGAATACAAACGTAGATTGAGACATGAAACAGGTGAAGTCAGTATGGTTGATTTGGGTAAGAAGATTCAAGTGGAAGAGTTATTGTGCTCCAAACAAAAGAACGTATCTTCTGCAAGGGACATGTCCAACAAGGCTCATGTAATTTAACACAAGTCTTCCAATACTGAAAAGGTTGAGAGAAGCAAACGCAACCCTAAGCCTAGTCATCACAAGAAAGGTATATTTCAGAAACCCAAATCTGGCATTGGTAAAATTAAAAGTGCTTGTTATGTTTGCGGAACTCTTGGCCATATGGCAATACACTGTAGAAAATGTAAGGACTTTAATAATAACAAAAACAATGTTAATTTGGTTGAAAACAACAAGAACGAGTTTTATGGTACGCTGTCTGAAGTTAATTTGGTAACCAATGTGAGAGAATGGTGGGTAGACTCTGGTGCTACCAAGTATATATGTAGAAACAAAGATATGTTCACCTCCTATCATAAGGTAGGGTAAGGGGAGAAAATCTACATGGGTAACTCATCGGAAGCACAGGTTGCAGGAAAAGGAAAAGTTGGGATAAAGCTCACTTCTGGCAAGACTCTCACATTGAATGAGGTTCTTCATGATCCGTACATCTGCAAAAATCTTGTTTCTTGTGGTGTTTTAGATTATAAGGGTTTTAAACTTGTTTTTGAATCTGGAAAAATTGTTGTCTCTAAGAGTAAGGATTATGTAGGTAAGGGTTATAAGACTGAGGGTCTCTATAAACTTAATATAATCTATGATGAAATGAATAAAATTGATTATTCTGCTTATGTTTGTGTGTCATTAAATTTTTGGCATGATAGACTTGGACATGTAAATTATAAGTCAATGCATAAACTGGATAGCATAAACTGCATACCCAAATTTAGTTTGGATAATGAACATAAATATGAAGTATGTGTAGAATCAAAATATGCTAAAAAAACCTTTTAGAAAAAATTTTCAAAGAAATTCTAAACCCTTAGAATTAATTCATTCATACCTACTTGACATGAAATCAGTTCAAACTAGAGGTGGTAAGAAATAGTTTGCCACTTTTATAGATGATTGTATGAGGTACTGTCACATATATTTGCTTAAAGGTAAGGATGATGCCTTAGAGGCCTTTAAGATGTATAAACTAGAAGTTGAAAACCAAATGAGTGATATCATTAAAACTGTTAGGTATGACCGTGGTGGTAGGTATGTAATTCCTGTACGAGATTTTTGCATAGAACACGACATTATACACGAAGTAACCCCTCCTTATTCACCAAAATATAATGGTGTGGCTGAACGGAAGAACCGAACCCTTAAGGAGATGATGAATGTCATGTTAATTAGTTCAGGATTACCTGCAAACTTTTGGGGGGAGGCCGTCATCTCAGCTTGCTATGTATCGAACAGAGTACCCTTTAAAGGATCCGAAAAAACTCCATATGAGTTATGGAAAGGTAGGCAACCTTCTTATGCATACTTTAAAGTGTGGGGGTGTTTGGATAAGGTTTTCATTCCCCCCTCTAAGAGAACCAAGATAGGACCCAAAACTGTTGACTGCGTCTTCATAGGGTATCCTGAGCATACTACTGCATATAGATTTATGGTTGTAAGTTCTGAAATATCTAAAATTGGTGTGAATACTATTATGGAATCTAGGGATGTTGTGTTTTTTGAAAATGTTTTTCCATTGAAATCTCATTCTTGCATGATATGTGTTGATCCCCTAGATGTCCTTTCGACCAGTCAGACACTACCTTTAGAGGAAGATAAAGTTGAATTTGAGTCTCAAATAGGTAAAAGACTTAGAACTGAAAAATATTTTGGGCCAGACTTCATAACATTCTTAGCTGAGACTGATCCACAGAGTTATAGAGAAGCCATGACTTCTTCTGAAGTTTCATGGTGGAAAGAATCTTCCATTGGTGAAATGGATTCCATTATACAAAATGGTACGTTGGAGATTGTAGATTTACCTCTAGGGTGTAAACCCATAGGTTGTAAATGGATCTTCAAAAAGGAAACGTAAGGTAGATGGAACTGTGGAAAATACAAAGCTAGATTAGTAGCTAAAGGCTATAAACAGAAAGAAGGTGTAGATTTATTTGATACTTATTCACATGTTACGAGAATTACTTCCATTAGGATGTTAATTGCTATTGCTTCCATTCATAACTTAGAGATACATCAAATGGATGTAAAGACAAATTTTCTAAATGGTGAATTAGATGAAGAAATTTACATGGCCGACCTGAGGGATTTGTAGTGAAAGGTTGTAAAAACAAAGTTTGTAAACTGAAAAAATCTTTGTATGGTATGAAACAAGCACCTAAACAATGGCATGAAAAATGTGATCATGTAATGATTTCTGGTGGTTTTAAAATCAATGAATCTAACAAGTGTGTTTATAATAAACTTGTGAATGATGCATGTGTGATTGTATGCTTGTATGTTGATGATATGCTTATATTTGGTACAAAAATGGATATAATTAATTCTACAAAGAACATGCTAAATGAGAACTTTGACATGGAAGACTTAGGCTCCGCTGATGTGATCTTAGGGATGAAGATTAGAAGAAATTCTAATGGATATAGACTTAGTCAATCTCATTATGTTGAATCTGCGCTTAAAAAATATAAACCAGTTTGATTGTAAACTGCTTGTATTCCATATGATCCTTGTTGTAGACTCAAAAATAATAAGGATAATGGAGTTTTACAACTTGAATACTCACGTGTTATAGGAAGTATGATGTATTTGATGAATTGTACGAGACCGTACATTGCTTATGTTGTGAGTAGGTTGAGTAGGTATACCTGTAATCTGGGGCAGGAGCATTGGGATGCACTTATTAGAGTGCTGATACTTAAAGTACACTTTGATTTTTTGTTTAAATTATGAGAGATACCCTGCAGTCCTTGAAGGATTTTGTGATGCAAAGTGGATATCAGACTCAGATGAGTCTAAGTCTACGAGTGTATATGTTTTCACTCTAGCAGGTGGGTCTGTATCTTGGAAGAGTTCCAAACAGACATGTATAGCTCGATCCACTATGGAATCAAATTTTATTGCATTAGATAAAGCAGGAAAGGAAGCCGCTTGTCTAATATGCTTTTTAGAAGATATTCCTCTCTGGCATAGGCCTGTGCCAGCTATATCTATACATTATGATAGTCAAGCTGCAATAGCTAATGCTAAAAACAATAACTATAATGGGAAGTCTATACACATTCGTAGAAGACATAATTCCCCGAAACAACTAATCTAAACTGGCATTATATCTGTTGACTTTGTCAGGTCTAAGGAGAATATCGCGGACCCTTTGAAGAAAGGTTTGTCCAAAGAGATAGTTAGTAATGCATCAAGGGGGATGGGGCTTAAGCTCATTAAATAAACTTTCCATGAAGGATACTCAACCTTGCTGACTGGAGATCCCAAGATCAAGGTTTTGAATGAGACAACTAATTTGTGGTGGTTTAAAGGAAGCACTATCGGATAATTTCATTCTCTGTCCCTTCCCTATGGTGTAGACGTGATAGTGTGACTGCATGTGAAGGATGACTTTTATTAAGTCTTAATGAGTTTTGTAGTTTCAATTTAATATTGAAGTGGGGTGTAGCAGTAAACACTCTTAATGGAACTCACCTATCTGAATATGGAAGTGGGCCGCTTCCTATGAGAATTGAGATGATTCTCTGGAGCATTCAGAGAAACGCGATACGTCCAGGGCCAAAATGGATACAACGGCACGAACTTGACAGCGCGTAGAATGATATCATGCGTGAAAGTTATTGATGAACTACACCAAACGATGGCAGTTCAAGACATCGTGTTCACTGTCCATCAAGTAGTTCCAGTAATCTTTCACTAAGCAAAGGTTCAAGACCTTATTGACACCTATTGCCAATAGTGGTATTTCTCGCTTTCTAATTTCTGATTTTCATCGGGTTTTCATTCATGTGGGGGATTGTTTGATAAAATGATCTTATTTGTTTGTTTTTTTTGGTCTTGGATTAATTTGAACTTAGGACGAAGGGGTCACTAAGGAAACTAGCTCATTTTCACTATTTGTGAATGAAACCTTTAGTCCCACATAAGAGAAACTAATGATGTTACCTCTTCATATTACTTAGAAATTTGCATCTAAGGGAGGCCCTTTGGGGTTGACACACTTTTGTGTGAGGGAAACGACTTAGGCTATGGGCTAGTTGGTTCAACAACACATTTCACACACGTGCGGTGCTTCGCACCTAAGCACGCACGCCTCCGTCGTCAGTCTGGTCGGGCGGGCAGGCCGGGCTCGGGTTCGGGTGTGGGTGTGGGTCAACCAAGACTTATCTTTTTGGACAAAATTCTTTTGAAATATTTTCTAAATAAATTTAAATTTCAAAAATAAATCTTGTCTTAATAAGGGGGACCCGTGGAGATAATTTTCTTACCTTATTTTCTCTTCTGCAACATTATGTGTGTTGAATGGTGATATTATTTTTTACCTGTATTCTTACCAGTCAACATTCAATTCGCACATAAATTTTTGATTAATTAGAAAATTTATTTTCCTAATTGCTGTATTGATTTCACTCCCCATCTTTGCCTATAAATTGAAGTTGAATTCTCCTTTCCAAATCACACCAGAAGCAGCTACTATCCTTCCTTCTTTTCCCCTCTTCCTGCTTTGTTTTGCGCAATGCTTGTTTACTTCCCTTCTGTAATCTATCTTGTTGTTAAGTTCGTTTGAGTGGGTGATTTGTATTGTGCTTATATAAATCATAACGGGTAGTTCTATCCTGAACACATCTCCGATGTGGGGGTATAGCATCTCTCATTCTTGAGGATTACTCGTGGACTATTGTGTTAAGGACAATTTGCTGAGCAGGTGGCTCTGTACTTTGTGTGTAAATCAATTCAGAGATTTTATTAAAGTTAATATCTTCTGTTTTAGTATCTTTATTATTGCAGATTCAATATTAGTTGGGTGATAAAATCACCCTTTGAGGTTAAAATTTATTTTTGAACTAATTTTTAACCATTGGAGAATAAAAATCTTTTCAATGATTTAAAGAAATAATTGCTAGCGAATAATGTAACTGGCTGGAGTATTATAACTATGTGTTGATGGTGGTTTTTTAACAAGGACAAAAATTATAAATTCGCTTCTAAACTTGTATCAGAAACACATAGTCTATGCTTATAGGTTATACCAATTTCCATGGGAGTTTTGTACTGATCTCTATGTCCTGTCTGTGAATATATATCTGTGCTAGGGATTCACCCAGCTGAGCTCTCAATAACTTACATATATTTAATATATTTACAGAGTACCTCAATATTCATAGTGTGCTCACCTCTGTGTCGAATCTACATTGATTGGACAGTTCCTAGGTGGATATCCACTGGTTTAGAGCAATATTGAACTTGTTTCAAGTCGCAGAACTTCCATGGTTGAATTCCTTGAACTCGTTTGATATACATATCAGTGCTCAAATTTTTATTTGAACAGTAACAAAACACTACTGTGTTCACAGTATACATATTCTAGACTTACTTGAAGTCTATTACTAAGCATATTCATATCTGCTCGGAGCTGAGTTATATGAATTCATGACAATGCCACCAACAAATATTTCACATAAACACTTGCTAGTAAGTGTGTTATAAACAACTTAGTTATTATATTTATTTTATGAATAAATTACTGAACTTATCTGTGTCTACTCTCAGTGGAGTTACATGGATTTATCATAATATCTTCCCTAAATTGGAATTTAATGTCTACGTGATCATCTCTCAATAGAGAAACAAATGAATAAAATTATGCAAATGATAGGAGCCAAAAATACATAATTTATTTATCAATTTCTTATGCTTTTTTATTAGTTTTCTTGTATTCTTGTATATTACGCTTTATTTGCATTTTGTAGATACTTTGGCGAAGATAAAAACAATCTCAATTCATCACTTAGAGGCATTGTATGTTGGAAAGCTCGAAGAATAGAAGAACACAAGTCTCAATTGTGTGAAAAACAAAAATCACTAGGGGCTGCCACGTTTACAAGGGAATTGAGAGTATTACTAGGGGGAACCTACTGTTTCATAAAGAAGTGATATTGGTAGTCAAAGTATAGGACATGATAAAGAAGCTAAGAAGAACACAGAGCAAGTAAGAAGAAGCAGTGTTGTTTTGGGTTTGTGTTGTGACCGGAAACTCAGGGAAGAAGAGGTGATATTGCTACTGTCGATTAGATGGAGGAACATAGGAGATTGAGAAGTATCTTAGAAGTTAATTTGATTTAGGAATTTGGTGTTTTATTAGATAGAGAATGCTCGAGAAGCAAGAGCTTTATCTAAAAAACTCTCATCACCCATCAGTTCTTATAACTTTGTTTTCAAATCCAATGAGTTCTCAACATAGCATTTAAAATGTAGAAACACAGTTCTAAAATCTTACTTAAATGTTAATGGATAAACCCAATAAAATTTAGTGAAATCATCAATAACATTCAGATAATATCTAAAGCCAGTTGCAGAAGCAATAGGAGCTGGTCCCCATACATCCATGTGTAATAGTTGAAGATGAGCAGTAGAAATAAATGAAGACATACTAAATGGAAGTTTATGAGTTCTTCCTAGATGACACTCAACACATTTGAGTGGTTTATTACATGTAGTAGATACTCCTAACATCCTAGTGAGTCTAGAGAATGTTTATAAAGATGGATGTGCTAATCTTCTATACCAAATAGCCGATGTAGCTTTAGCACAGGACAAGGCAGTTGGAAAAGTAGTTGGTCTTTGAATAGATGAATTGGTGGAAATAATTGGATACAGTCCATTCTCATTGATCCCGTGAAATAAAGTTTTCCCTGAGTGAAGATCCTTGACAGTGAAATCATTGGAAGTAAATATAGAGAATAATTGTTATCTCTTGTAAACTTATGCATCGAAATTAAATTTTTAGAGGCTAGGGTAACATGAAGTATATTGTATAGACTAAATTTTTAATTAGGTATTGTAAGAGTAGAAGATCCAGAAGTACAAATCAACATGCCTTCACCATTAGTAGTGGAGACAGAAGAACCACTAAAAAAACCAGAAGTAGAAGCCAAATTTGATGCATCATGAGTAAGATGATGTGTAGCATCAAAGTCAATGTACCAAGGATTTTCTCCTAGAATTATAGCAGAAGAAAGCGTTGCTTGTATGTGCTTAGGTGGATCTCTGCCTTGATAAGAGAAATTGATTCTTTTCCAGCATTCATCAGCAGAATGGCCATATTTGTGACAGATTTGACAAGTAGGTTTATCTCCAGAAGAGAGACCAATAGGTCTAGCAACAGAATTTGGTGTTGGTAGAATACCAGAAGTGTTGTTAGATCTACCAAAACCTCTTGCATATGAAAAATTACGACCTCCTCTATGAGAATAATGATTAGAGCCTCTAGATCCTCTACCAAAACCTCTACTAGGGGCAAAGAAAGCTCTATTTGTGGATTCAATATTAGCATGAGAAATTATGCTTTTAATAACAATTTCTTCACTTAAAGGAAGGTTGTGCAATTCTATACTAGAAACAGGTGGATTATGAATTCTTATAGATGTAGCAAAAGCGCTGAAATCAGAATCTAAACCATCCAAAGTGATTACCACAATCTCATCATTAGAAATAACAGATCCAGTAACAGATAACTGATATGTAATGGATTTAATCTCATTTATGTAAGTAGCAATAGAATAATTACCTTTCTTGATAGACATTAATTTGGTTCTCAATTGGATAGAATGAATGGTAGAAACTCTTGCAAAACGATCTGAAATTGTTGTCCACGGTTCATAAGATGAAGAAACATTTGCAAAATATGAGACTACACTATCAAAAATGGTGGAGTTGATCCATAGAATGATAGTAGTATCCTCATCCATCTAATTTGTGTATAATGGATTTTCAATTCCATTAGTTGTGTTGGTGCAAGATGTAAATTGAGGAGGACATTCATGAAATTCATCAAGAAACTTCATTATCTTGAATTTTCTGCTACATGAAGCATCAAAGGCTTCCAGCACTATATCATTTCGACCTTTTGTAACGTTTATAAGCGTCTCACTGATTTCTAGGAACGTTTATATCCGTTGAAATAACGGCGTAACAAATATTTTCTACATATTGTACAACATTTATAAAAGTTGCTTAATTTAATTATGTATTGCTTAAATAGTTCATATACATTCTCCAATTTAATTAAAGCAATGGATAAGTGATTTAGTAACGTTTTTCATAGCGTTATTTCGGGTAGGATACGTTTTTATGGGTCCTGCCACAGATGTTGTCGGCTGTTATTTTCTTTTGTATCGCTTATATCTGTTGCTCATTATTCAGATGTAAAGCAACATATTGTTTACCAACTTTTATAACCTTTGCAAATTAAAAGTAGGTTTCAAAAAAAAATAGAATTGTGATTGATGAATTCCTGTAGATTTTTGATCCTGCATATATATATAAAAATCTGCAACTACATACCATTCTAGATGAAGTAGAAGACCTGATCTATGATATGGAGGGAATAAAAATGAACATAGCATAAACATATATAGGATTGATTGATCATCACCATCAAAAACATTTGCTATCAGCTAGGATCTCAAACTACAATCATAACCAGACTTCTTAAACAAAAGATCAAGAAGTCAGCTCAAATTTATGAGAATTCAATTACTTATACATCACATGATAGTGAAGAACTAGTAACATATCCATTTCTAGCCTTAACAAAAGTAATACATGTTTTAATACCTCCACAGCCTAGGACAGATGTTGTAGCATTAAGCAGACAGAATGTTAAAGCAAATGCTTACAAAAATGATCTATAACTAAGAAATTGTATACCTAATTGCAGCTACAACATTAAGCAAAAACACTTCAACAGCAATTATTTCCTTCAAACACCAATAACTTACATTAGCAACTCTTCAATTAACTTATCGAAATGATTCCAATCTGATGAATTTGCACAACAAAACCCATAATGACAGTGGGAGTAAATAGTATTATCTGTAAGTAACCATGAAAAGAAGTTTATAGTTTCAACATTGGACTTCTGATTCAATTGCAATTGCAATTGTATGTTTATACCATGCCTAAGGTTTCTTCTGGAAGAGTTACAAGACAATCCAAAAGGGAGTCTTTTTCAGTGCTGTCAAGATAATACTGTAGCACATTTACCTCTTTCAGATGCAGAAGTCTATAATTTAAGAACCTTCAAATAAACTGAAAATAAAACTTATGTTGTTCTAGGAAGAAGCATGGACTACACATTTATTCATCAAAAAGAAGAGGATTACCAGAGCCATCTTGTATACAGAGTGACTCTGCCGGGACTCTTCGGATAGCGCCAAGAAAGCCATGCATAAGGCAATCTAAAACAAATGAGCAAAACACCATAATTTAAAAACTAATAACCAAAAGGTAGTGTCGGGAGTTCAGTAGAGCATTGAAAGAGAATTACCCAACAAGAAAAAGAACTGTGAGAAATGCAATGAGATTGATGTGTACATGTGTTTGTTAATTCAGCAGACAAATTATATTAATATTAGCCTCTGCCATCTTTTCAATCTGTAATGCTTTCTCATTAACAATAGCAACAAGAAGTTTTGCTTTTGCCAAGTCTTTGATCCTATTCAATTGCGCCTCTGCTTCATTTTTCTGGCACCATCACATGTTTAGCATATTGTGTAATGTGTACATATGAGGCACCATATTCATTTACCACCGTTACAGAACCAGGAGTAGGCACAACAACCAGACTTGCTCCTCTCCTTTTCTTCTTCCTCCTTGGCTTGTACAGCAGCTCCGCTAGCACCTGATAAGCACAAGAGAAAAATCAGTACCCAGTAGTGTACAAATAAAGCAAAGAAGTAAAGGAACCAAACCTATTCATACAAATAGAAAATGAACTGATATATTACAGAGCGAAAATAGATTTGATCTACACTTAATCTACTAACAGAACTAGAAGGCTAAACATTTTATTATGCAATCTATATTTAAACTATAACTAACTTACGCTAGTATTCATTGACAAAAAAAATTAAGTGAAAGAAAAATAAAGAAATGCAACTAGTTAAGAGAAAATAACTGAAAACTAAAATCTACAATTAAAAACAAACGAGAAGCTAACAACTATATTAAATATAAACTATGAACTACAACTAACAAGGACTATGAGAGACGAAACAATTATTATCCAATCTATATGAGACTCTGCACTACGACTAGCTTACAAATTTTTAACATCAAATAAGATTTTAGTGAATGAAAAATGACGAAATGCAACTAGTTAACTGAAAATAAAATTACTGAAAGTGAATGCTACATATTGTAAAGGTCTAGAATATGCTTAACTAAAAATAGTGAAATGAAAAAGTAAACAAGTACATAGTCTAAAATAAAAACAACACCTATTAATTTCTTAACACTAAGAGATGGTAACAAAAAATGTAATTTGAAGGGACATAAATTCAAACTCCAATACCACCAACAGTGACACAAGTGATACCTTATGCTCCAACAAATCGAAGATAGATTAGTACCAACAACATTATCTTTTTTTCGTTTCTAATATAAAAAATGAAATGCTAAAACAACTCAAAACCTACAGATTCATATATATGACTAAACTTATGAAATGAAAGCAAACCATATGCTGTTGTGCACAGTCAAAATTTATTTAGCTAAAAATGACTAAGCAAAACCAAAAGCTACAGGACAAAAATAACAACTCAAACTAAAATATAAATTCAGCACCTAGTGGTAATACAGACAGCTGAGGTACTAAATCAACTAAGGAGTACTAAAATGAAACAAAAACAAATGAAAAACATAGATAAAGATCGATAATCAATATCAGCAACTTAATGTCATTAGATTAACTGGAAACATGATATGAAATTCAGAATATAACTAGTGTGTGCAAATAAAATGATCAATAAATAACATACTCTTTTTCCCCTGCAATTATTTCAATGCCATTAGGAAATACCACTGTTGTTTTTGCTCTCTGAATTCAAGTTACTTCATTGAAGGGGATTGCTTTCTGCATTATGAATATATGTTACAGATTTCCACTAAAAAAACTAAATATGACATAATGTCCCTGAGTAGGTACAACAGTTACCTTAGTCTCGTATCCAAATATATTTGAGTAAAAGAAAATATGGTGAACAAACAGATACATATGACCCTGAAATCAAAAAATGAAGTAATTATAAAAATATGCAAAAGAAACTGGTGAAAATTATTATCATTCCCATTATAAGATTAATCAAAAAAGGGTTTCATAAATTAGTAAAAAGAGACTGACCCAAGAAATAGGAAGTGTAGCTAGGGATAATACAGTCACCTCACGAGACCAATTAGAACCTCTTAAGAATTGAAAGAATTTAACAAGAGGAGAGAACAAATAAAAAATTAAACAAAGCTTGGTGTTATAATTTGAGTATATTAAATTGTAGTAGGCTAAAGGAATGGACTTAGAACACTCGCCCAATGCCTAAAAATGGCCAGCACTTGATACCAATTGTGAGTGGAGGTTTAAAGTTTAAACAAAGGAATATATAAGGCTATTAAGAAGCAGATAAAGAACACAATTCACAACCATTATCGAGTACAAAGTACATTAAAACAAGCTTGATTGAAAACTACTTTTCTTATTACAGATGCAAACTTAGAGATACAAAAAAGTAGGAATTTAAAGGGAGTAAGGTGTAAAACAGGACTTGCTAATACATTCAAGTTGGACAGTTCCATATTTAGAAAACAAATTCTAAAAAAAGATCCCCAAAACCATAATAAAACATAACATCATGACCAATACTCAACAAAAACATGAAACCTTAAC
>JAJJMC010010614.1:7134701-7160611 GCA_023531435.1 Papaver californicum | reverse complement strand
AAAATCGGATGGAAGTGATGGAGATGTTATACCTGTAGATCCAACTTTAACCTGAAAGTCTTCTACAGACACACAAAAAAAAAATTTAATTAAAACCCTAACATCAATGAAATTGAAAAAAAAAAAGAAACCTACAATCCGTTGATAATGACAAAACCCTAGTATCTGAAGTTGTAAAATCAGAACTTTACCTTTGAAAATGTAAATCGTTGAAGCAAAACATGGCTTCCTAATCTTTCAAACTAACATGGCTTCAAAAGAAAAATAAGTATCTCTTTCACATTCAAAATACCCCATACCCTATAGATTTAAGAATACAAACCAGTAGTCAAAGCAAATAACACATTCATAGATGCGTATGTACCAAAAAAAAACCAACTTATTACCAAAGATAAAATCTCCAAGAATGGATACACATGGTAAACAGAGATGAAAACTTTGATATAAAAATTTATACAAACTAAAAAAACCCAAGCATAAACTTGATTTATAACATGAGCAAGACCAAAAAGAATCTACTTACCAAAATCAGTCAGTATACTGATCACTCTTAAATCATCTAAAACCCGTGAATCAAATTCCTACACTCAAGATCTTCAATGAGTAGACACAAGAAAGCAGCGAAATCTAGATACAAAAAAATCTCAAACCTTCAAACAACTTCCAAAGACATGATTTTGAACTAAGTTAGCCTCATCATCATCACCAAACAACTTTCAGAAAAAACGACACCCATACTTAAACAAAACAAACTAAACTAAACCCTAGAATATCATAAAACTGATATCAAAACATACCCATGCTTGAAAACTACATAAAACATACAAAAAATTTCATAATATTTATCAAAACGTTACTACCAAAAAATAAAAATGTGAACTCTGCGATAGATATTATCCAAAGTTTAGGTCAAAATCAAAAACAACCAACTAAGTTAGGGTTTGTACCTGCTGATAAACCAACAGTTGGAAGCAAAATCATGGTTATACCTGAAAAATTTGTAGTAACAAAGTTAGGGTTTTCAAGTTCAGGATTTTTTTTTCTTTCTAGGGTTACAAATATTTTGAAGTTAGGGTTATAAATCTAGATTTCTGATACAGTGGTTTTGTTTAGAATATCAGGATTTAGAAGTAAAGGTCTTGATATTTGATTTTTAAGATCAAATCACGGCAAATCTCTTCTTCTTGTTCACGGTTTCAAAAGAGGCTTTTTTTAGCAAGATAAGTGTTGAGAGAGAGAGAGAAAAATGAGCTCTATTTTTGGTCTATTTCTGGGCTGAAGAGTAATAAAAGAAATACTTTTCTTTTCCATTAAATAGAACACAAATTTGGTATTAAAGAAGGAGGAGGAGTTGTTGATTTTGGGGGAAAGAAGAAACAAGATTCAATTGTTGTGGGAGGGAAACGAATTTAGAAGTGAAAAAAAAAGTGGGAGAAGTCGAGGGAATGAATTCTAAAACTTCTTTTGAATTAATACTAAAAAGAAAAAAAGGATAATTCGATATAAAAGCCCTCAAATATATAGATATTACGATCATGTCATGATTTGAAATATATATGAACGTTGAAAATCCGTTGCTCAATTATTTTGAGATAATTCTTACGTAAAAAGATGTATTTCTGTTGCTTATAAGTTTGCAACGTTTGTATCCGTGCAAACCTAAAATTCAAAATGTTGCAAATTAGGTCATATTGTGTTGTACAAGACTACAGGTTAAATAGTTATCATCTTTAAGTTTGAAAGAAACTATGCTTGTTAATTGATTGATCGGAACCTTAAAGATTGAAGATGAAGTTGGATTCCCCATTAAAACAGATCTGAAATTCATGGAGAGAACGAATAAAGAAGATTAAAGAAAAGATCTGAGAAAGAGTATAGAAGATGAAGAAGGATTTAAGTTCTTGAATTAGAAACGAAAGCAGAAGATTGAAACATGAGAGATTCTTTTCTCTCAGTCTGATAACATAGTTAAACTCAAGATAAAGATAAGATTGTTTCTCAATAAACCAATAAAGAGTACAGGCTAGAGTATTTATACTCTTAGACAAGAAACAATAATACATGACTCATTTCCTAACGTACACATCACGTGCTATTACATAAAGAAATATAATGACTAACTGTAACAGGAAGGACACAAGAAAGTTATTACTCTAATAGATGGCCGAAAATATAGGGAAGAATATTTGCTGCTATTGTCGTTCATATGGAGCCGAATAATGGTGATTAAAGGAGAAAAAATAGAAGAGATTTAGAATTCGTAGAAGAGTTGGGTTCTTGTTCAATTCAATTAGGGATAAAATCCAATTGAGAAAAAAACATCCAAGAAGTTGAACTAAAGCCCTACAAATAAGTGAATTAATAAGCAGATTGAAAAAAATTTAGTGTTTACGTATGAAAGGGAAACTTGGGTTGTTATCTTTTCTGAATTTGCATGTCAAGAAGAAAAAAAATTGAAACTATTAAAGGAGAATAAAGTTCCACCTTTGGAAACCAAGACCCTTGCACCTCAACTGCTTGAGAAAAGCTCCCAGAAAAGAGTTTTGCTCCTCTCCAACCCTAGAATCTCCTACAACCACTTTGTTTACCATCAGTTTGCATCATACCACCAACCTGTTACCATTCTAATTAGATTGCAGCAGTTTGAATCTCAACTGTCAGTTCCATCTTGAGCAGTTCAACACCAGCAGCTTCTAAGGGCCAGCCACAATTGTTTGGTTTATTGGGTTTTATTTGACTTCCTGTTCAATTAAACTTATTTTAATTTTTTTAATTTATTTACCATGAACTTCGTTATTATGTGTATCTAAATATTTTTATTGATTAAGGATGAGTTCTATGCTCCGAGCTTGAAACTTAACTAGTTATATCAATTTATTTGGAGTTTTAATCACTAATTGATTGTCTTTACTATGTATAATATTTATGGATAATTCTTAGATTGTTTGGAGTGCACACTAAATTAAGCTATTGATTATTCTATCGCTAGTAGAAGTTGTGAGATACGTGTAATAGTCAAACAAAGATCTACGCAAGTAAAAATCGCGAGACCTTGCAAAGGGATTCTGTGGAGCAGTTGAGTGTAAAGACAACACTAGTAAGCGGACCGAGCTTATGTGTTTGATGCTAGGATCAACCTTATAAACTCTAATCCATTTGATTAGGTTACACCTTGAGAACTTTTTATTCGTGGTTCAGATGGATAGAATCTGGAAGTCAAGCGCTTCCGCATCCAGTGACATAAGTAGTTTTGGAGATAGCAGAACTTATTGCTATTCTATGGTTGGTGACAAATGATTCTTAAGAAATATATATAAGTATAATAATTCGGTCAATGTTTTTTAACGACGATTCCCTAATTATCTTTTCTTCTTATTTCATTTTATTATTCTTTTTAATTGTTTTAAGCAACCATCCCCTTAGTGTTTCTTTTTATTACATTTTTGCTAATCTAAATATCATATCAATTACAAGGCTCTCTGTGGGAACGTTCCTTACTGCCGTTATATTACTAGTTAATTAGTGGGAACTATATTGATTGATATGTTACACTTATGACACATATCAAATTTTGGCGCCACTGCCGGGGAACAGTTGCTAATTGATTTATTATTTGTTATAGCTTGTTTTAGTAGTTTAGATATTTTCATATTATTCTTGAGTTTTTTTTTAGGTTTTTAGGTTTCCGTGGTGGTAATAACTTTTTGAAGGTATTCTCAACTCACCAAAAGCGAGAGGTAAATTCTGAAAACAGGTTGTAAGTATCACTTTTAGTTATTTTTGTTTTAGGTTTTATATTTTTGCTTAGATTCTCTCTTTTATTCTTGTGAGTCGTCATGTTTTCATTCGGAAATAAATTGTATGGTGCATAAGATCAATCATATGATAGTGATAATTAATATGGTTTTCAATTTCAGTCTAATGACAGTTACCAACCATACCAATGGTATAATCAAAACCAATCTTTTGGTTATGACCAATACCCTACGGAACCTTATGGATATTCTCATACATATCAACCTTATGGTGGGTATGCAAGTGAGCAACCACAAGGATGGTAGGATAATGGTGCTTCTAATCATGACTTTTCTAGTTTGGCAGATATGATGCAACAATATATGAATAAATTGAACCAACACAATCAAAATACAGAATAGTACAACAAAAACACGGAAGATACATCCCAAGATATTCAAATGACTAAGGAAGAAATTTGTTCTTGAAAGCCAAAACAATTCTGATGTTCCCATGGTCAATGATGGATATATGATCGATGAAAATTCTGAAGACGATCAACTTTTCGAAATTCCTTGCATTAATGATGGAATTATTCCAACTCCGGATCGTAATAACGATCATTTGCTTATTCAAAAGGAAGATATTGGGTATGACATATCTATTTTTATAAATGGTGTAACGTACTCAAACAAAAATCTTAGGATTTGCACCGATGAACTAGACTTTTAGGGAGAGGATTCTGATTATGATGATGAAGAGTAAATGGATTATAACATCTCAAAGGAGTATACATTAGAAGACGTTGTTACATATGAACTTAATTTTTGGTCCGATAACGACGAGAAATGTGAGTGACCTTTATTCGAGAATGAAACCAAATTGATTGATTTCGTGGAAGACTCAATTGAGCTTTCCAAGGATTATAATGATGCTGAGATTTCAGTTGAAGCAGAAACTGATGAAGAATGGTTTTAAAGAGTTTGATAGAGGACCACGATATACATGAGGTAAATAATTCATCGGATTTATTTAAGAATGATGAGGATCCCGTAATACAGGAGATCGTAGAAGGTTTGTCTAATCCTTTGCATAGTTCTATATCTTTTGATCCTCCTTCCCCAATCGAAATAGTTCACTAAAAATTTGGTAACCCGATTATGAAGGAGCTACCTCACTAAGGTTGGGTATATGTGCTACTAAAATTCTTAAGAATTATTTTTCTTCTAACTATTCACCACTAGATGTGTTTGATTCTAACTTTGTGCAGGTTCACCGAGAGGAAACCGTAGAAAAGTCCTCTTGTTCTATGTTCTTTATACACTTATAAGTGTAAAAAATACTAATTGTGGGGGTAACTTTCATAAAGTAGAAGTTTCAATATTTATTTCTTATGCTAACGTTTTTGTGAAGCTGTTATTAGAACTGCAGATTGTTATCTGGGTAGATCCTCAGATTTTTAAGATTGTTGGTGTATGGAAACTAACAAAAAGGACAGGCTGAGGACGTTAGACTAAGCGTTGAATGGGAGGCAACCATTTGTTTCGTATTTTTTTCCCTTTTATTTTAATTTTTTTATTAGTTTTTCATATCATTTTAGGGTTTCACATCTTGGTTTTACGTTGGAGGAGTCAATTACATTGAGGACAGTGTAAGGTTTAAGTGTGGGGAGTATTTGCATATTTTACATATAGAGTTTTTTGCACTTTTGTTAATGGTGGATTTTTGACAAGGGATGTAATTGTAAAATTTTCTACAGCTCGGGAGCAGAAACATAAAAATATCCACGTATGTTTTTGGCCTTATATCAAGATATAAAATATTGTATTTCTACATATATTACGTAAGAGAATTAAGAATGCAGTCTCTATAAATAGTTACAGGCGTTTGATATTGATCCCGTAGCCTCTCTAATATATATACATATATTTATGTCATATCGAACTAGTCTCAAGTCGCATAACTTCCACGACTGAATTCTTTGAATTTGCTTCGAATGTGCATCAATGTTCAAACAATATCGATTTACTATTACACGCAATAAGAGACAAAATCCAAATAGGTTATATCATGGGACTAGACGATGCCTGATCCTTAAAGACTCATCCCATCTTAATGCCCTATTCTCGAGAACACGCTTTAGTTCAATGTTAGGTTCTCGGAGACATAGCCTAATTCTATAACCGATTCTCGAGGACGTGTCAGGGACCAATGTGCAGCCTACGAGGAAGCGCCCTCACAACACCGTCCTTAGTTTGGTGGCGCTGGCCTAGTGCCAGCGCCATGACCCTTGCAGCGACAGCCTAGTGCTGGCGCCACTAATGCTCTTCACTATGGCGCTAGCCTGAGCTAGCGCCAACACTTTTGGAGCGGTGATGTTAACTTGTCCACGAGGACGCGTTTTTCTTAAAACCCTATTCTCGAGGACACAACCACTACTCAAACATATGATCCTCGAGGATACGACAATTACTCAATGTCCGGTCCTTGAGGACGTAGTAGAAACTTGTGGTTCAATTCTCTTGGCGTTAGCTTAGTGCCAGCCCCATGCCTCTCGTGGCGTTATCCTAATGCTAGTGCCATACTCTTTTATTTGTCCGATCCTCAAGGACACCATGCTCGGTCCTTGGAAACTATGATATATATTCTTGGCTTCAAATACTTCCAAATTTACGCCATGCTACTTTTAAGCTAGTACCTGACTGCTAAACTTGATATTTTCAGTAGACTCGACAATGATCATTTTATTTAACTACTTAGTAAACTGAGCAACTAGCCTTACTATTTTATCAGGTTAGTGACCTGACTTAACCAAAAATAGTAGTAGTCCATGCATTTACTATTATTTTGCGAGACATCAAATATGTCATATAGGGGATTCTCATTGGGGTATTGGTATGGTGGTCTACGGCAACGTACGATGTGACTACAAATCCATGACGAGAAGGTAATAAATAGTAGGAAAGTTAGAACCAATTAAAAGGATGAGGGAGTTGTGGTCATACAATCCTCCTGACTTAGCGGACATGACTCTAATATAATCCCCACGATCATCACTTCTCCATATCTTCAAAAAATTCCACAATTTACGAGAGATCAGTATGTTCACTACAAGACTATCAAATATATGGCTTCATCTATTCGAGAAGAACATAACATAGATCTATCCCAATGATAATCTAGTATTCAACTACACACTACTATTTTCATCATATATTTATTTCTCAACCTTTTTTGCTTCCCTTCCCTAAGATCAACCCTTCATCTCCACCTTTGTGACCTAAGCAAGAAGTGAACGACCATTTCTTGGTTTAGACTCGTCTTATACGATTTTTGTCTCTCGAACCTATAAAAAGTATACTTTTAGTAAATTTGTTTTTCACCCTAATAAAAGTAGCGACCACATTGAGAGATCAGCCTGTCGATTACAAATCCAATCTTTCAACTATTCAAAATGGTGGATCTTAGGTCAAGGTTAGTAACTACTTCTAATCTTTGTTCGAGTAATACTGGTGGTGGTGGCTCTAAAGAAACTCATGTTGTTATCAGCTCTCATCATACCAACACCACTGTTGTCGTCACCACCACACCTCCTTCTGGTAACGCTACTGTCGAGGGCACCAGAAACACTCAAGCTCCGCTCAACATAGTCGACCGGACGTAAATACAGGAGGTTCTAGACAAAACGCAAACGTACATGAGTACCACTCAAAAGTAGGTACTCACTTGTCTCAAGGCCCTAACGGAACAGCTTTCCCCTGAGCAACGACATCGCCTGATGTAGCAAGCCAAAAATGCTCTCACATCAACGACTTAAGCAGGCACTTCAAGAGCTCAAGGGTACGACGAAGTTCATGTCCTTGTTGATCGTCCACCACCAAGGAACCACCAATCCAATTTTGTCACTCGTGAGGATCTGGGGAGACTTTTGTGAAATCATGGTAAGGAAGATTCATCCTTATTTCACCAACACCAACCTCCATACCCTCTCGAGATCCAACGGATCCCATTAACGAATGGATACTCCTCTCCTACCTTTTCACTATACGATGGGACTGGGAATGCCCTTGAACCTATCTTCTGATTCTTGGAGTCTCTAGGAGAACATGAATATAATCATGTGTTATATCTCAATGAACTTTCAAAATACCTCACTAGAAGAGCATACATCTGGTACAACAATATTTCTCCCAACAACATCTCCAGTTAGGGAGATATGGTAAATACCTTTTACAAAAAATATTTATTTGTCTCCGAGCAAATCACTTTGTTAGATCCGAGAAGAATGTTCTAAAGGAATAACGAGCACCCCACTGACTACTTGAAGAGATTCAGGATTCAGGCTCTGTACTTTCATGACCCGAACATGACATAGTATTAGTTGGTGGAACTCTGTATTAATGGTATGATTCCTGTCTATCGTGCTCTCCTATAAAACTTACGTTTTCAAACTTTCTCTAAGTGCATGAGGCCGGAAAATGTTCAGCAACAACCACTCATGTTTTATTGGAGGCAACAAGGACTACAGGAGAAGAAAGTTGTAATACATGGTTCAACCATCAATAGGTGTCGTCAGCGATGAAGGAGCCAAGAGAAAAGCTTCGTCTTAGAAAAGTCCCAAACCAAGCGCTTCCCTTCAAATTCATCCATGACCCCAGCATGAAGGTTAACCTCGTACCAAAGTACGGACAAAGCCTCACGATATCAACAACAACAATCACAGCAACAACATGAACAAGATGTGACAGAAATAAAGCATTGGGTCGAACTCTTCTTTAGTGTCAAGGAAATAGCTATGAATAGTCATTGACTCCTAGGAAAGGGTAGAAGAATGGGACCTATGGGACATAAAATGCATTACAAACGTATGATCATTACAAGTTAAAAGAGAGGGGGTTATGATGTGACAAGAAGTATAACACACTTTTCAGATAATTTTCTTTTTACGCCGCGAGATATTTAAGGAATTTTTTTACTGTCTCTTCTAGAGCAAACAGAGTAATCGAACTTTTTTTCCTATATATGGATATATGGATACGCAAAAAAATGGGTTCATATAATGTTTCCAGATTTTCCCTTCCCAATGTAAGAGGTACTTGAGCTATTGGAATCTTGGATACAAAATGATGACATCCAGTAACCACTTGTACGACGACCACCAACGGCCCAGGAAATATCGGATCAAAAAAAATGTTACTTCCACCGGTCAGTCAATCATCCAACCAGTGAATGCAATAACCTGAAATGCATTTTCCAGAAGAAGATAAAATCATGCGAACTACATTTAGGAATAGAAGGTGTCCATCTAAATCCTCTTCCCGTTAGAAGTTTCACTCTCTCTAGAGAATCAATTAACTAGACAGTTCAATCCCTGATGGAGCATATGTGCGAACTCCTATATCTCTCAAAAGAACAATACAATGATATTTTAACCGCATTCAATCGTGTTGTATCCGGAAACACTTACTACTCACTGAAGATGCTCATGATCAAGTCAAGCTTTTATTGGAGGACATGGTCGACCTGAACAATGAGAGACACGGCTGGGGAATCCTCACTACCTCTCACCCCAAAGGCATCAATTTCGGGGGGAACATTAATCGATGCTGGCATAAATGTTAATGTTGTCACTATCAAGACTCTCAAGAAAGCAGGGATTCCTCGAAGGGAAACTACTTACTCACCAGCTGTGATTAAAAAATCTGAAGGAAAGCCCAAGAACGCTTATGGATATGTTACCCTTGAAATACATATGGGTGACTCTCATACGAATATAAAATTATATATCTTTAAAAAAGATCCAGACTACGACAAGATTCTGGGGCGCCCATGGATCCAAAACAGCAATACGGGCCACTTATCATCATCAAAGCTTGGACACTCAATCAAAACTATGGGACTCAACCAAGTAAGTTCTACCCAACATCTCTATCTGTAACCAGTTGTCCCACGTCCTGTCAAGGCTTGGGGACTTGATCCATAGATCAACCCCATAATGACTAGACGATGTGAATGGGAAGCTGATCCATGCATTTTAATATTTTATCAAGTGGATAAGAATCGTTTTTACCGATAGTAAGAAGACTAGTTGATTATCAATGAGTCAAGTAGTTTTTAACCACGGGAAGGAGCGTCATGGACAATTCCCAATTTTATTGAGGTAAAGTTGTACTAATAAAATTCCAAAATCTAGTTCTTTTCAAGTTGGAGATACGGTCCTAAAGATTACTAAAAGTCATGACTTTTTGCATGGTTCCTCCGGTCATTGAAGAGGAATATTACATAATCACTGAAACTATATTGGTTGGTTATTACAAACTCATCAACAATGACGAGCCAGAAGGGGTAGTGATACACGGCAAGTGGCTCAAAGCTTTCAAAGTCTAAGCACTATACCATCACCTATTCAGTATTTCCCTATTTCCATGCAATATTTGTAATTCCTCCAAAATGATTGTAATGTTTTACATTCATACTTAGGATTTCAAGTTTATCAATTAAACAAAATATCATTATCTTATAAAAAGAAAATCTCTTGCAAGCCACTTATCAAAAACTACCTATTCAAACCCAAAAGAAAACCTATAAAGTGTTCCGCATCTCAGGAACACATAGAAATTTAAAATCAAATCTATTCGAAGAAGTCTTTAAAGACAGGTTCAATTCCTTCGTAATATCATTTTTCTGTCGTTTCAAGAACTTCTGTCGCAAGCTTAAACTCCTGAGAAAATCTTTCAACCTAGTTTATAGCCTTGGTAAGTACGTCTAAACCAGAAAATGCGCATACTTCAGCAAGATGTACCCTTATAGCTTCTAGATGATGGAAAATCCATGTAATGCCGAGACTTCCTGGCTTCCTCCAAAGATTCCTACCGCTTCTTAAGAACAACTTCAGAGATTTAATTCCGGGGAAAAGAGACCCATAAAGAAGTGACCAAACTTCTTCCATATCTTGGTATACAAATCTGTATAAATAGATGGAATAGTGAAGCCTCCAATAATCCAGGGTGAATCCTATTGAAGTGGAATTCAAATCTAACACCCGCTCCAGGGTATTTAATTGGTGCATTCTCTATTATACTGATGTTCCGCATATCAACGTCATCCTCAAAAACCACGCCAGAAGGAGTCCACTAATATTTTTCAGTTAGAAAGAGGATGCTACCTATATCCCGGTCCATGGTAACTTCAAATCCCTCATTATTAAGCGCATACCTCTGTTTTTTAGCATTTCTCCCCTAAAAGTAGAGAGATTACATGCATAATAGGTTAAAACATCTCAAACACCAAAACTCTAAGCATGGATCATAAAATTCACGCCACATATCCATAACTAACATGTACATTCATTACAAATCGATTTCTGCAGTGATATATAGTCCGGGATAATTACAAGATGTCTTACAAAAATCGCGTCAGAAACGTTTTTACACTGCCTCCTGGATACTGTGAAACTGGCGATAATTGGTAAAGAATATAAGCATGAATTATATACCAAAAGTTACGCACGGGTGTCTACTACAGTAAAATAAGAGGGATCATTAATCGGATAAACTAGCTAAGAGTTATGACCGAAATGGTAGGCGGTGTTACATCTGAAAACTGTCAGGATTTTCCTGGATACTTCCTGAATTTTACTGTTAGGTCGTTTTGACATCCCATATGGACTCAAAACCTGGATTTTTTTTTCCAGAGCGACATAGGAAATTATTTTCTAATCAAGATATTAGGGTCGACCATCAAAAACTGACATCATATGAAGATTCTACAATGTTTTTCCCAATCACTATACTTCTGAAATTTTGCTAACGACGAAAATCTATAAAGTTCTTCATGAATTTGTGTATAGATATGTTTATATGAGAACTCAAGGAGTCTACATGTTCTATCATGATCTCAAAAGAGTAGAAAACTTACTTGAGATTGGTCCAAGCTAACAAAGGAGCATGGTATCAATTCATCTTTATCATTTACTTATTCGTCAACAGTAATGGGTTCAGATTCCTCGTAGAATTCATCAGTGAGAGACGCTTCTTCAATATTTCCATCCTCAAATTCATCATTTATCTTCTATACTTAATGTGTCTCCTAAGGCCTCAGAATCATCGATGTGCTTAGATCGAGTATCCAAACTCTTAGACTACATAAAATATCATGGGAGAATAAGTACAATCTAACTCACAAAGCACACAGAGTTACAGGAAGTCATAAGAAAAAGACTCACTCTGTTGCGGGGATGAACCATATTTCCAGAAAGAATCATTATTTGCCTTTTTCTCACAGAATGGGGACTTTCATCAGCAACAGAGGTAGTATCCACTTGAGGGCGCACCAAACATATATGTTGCATGAAATAAACCAATAAGTCGAATCATGATGACCATACATTTATTTTGAGTCAAGAAGATTAACGAAGATGGTCACATGCTCTGCTACGTCAGTAATAAGCCTCCGCTTAACTTCAATGGTCTTCTTCAAGTTTGGCCGACGAATTATATCGCTATTGGAAGGAACACCACGTACTACCAAAGGAAGTCCTGATATGAACTTCCTGAAATGATACCTCTTTATATTCCGGAAATTCGCATACATAGCTGACACCCCAAGGTTTCTATCCGAACGAAACAAAGTGAAACTCATTCCTTCAATATGACGAATATCCAAATTATCCTTCAATTCTTCAATAGAGGAGGACTTCTTGATCGAAACCCATCTGACAAGTCACGCGATCAATGTTGTACTCCTGCACTGAGTAACCTCCTGAACCAAGGGAGAGGATGTAACCTGGAGTATAAATATTCATAAATACATCTTGGCAACCAGTGGAAATATTTTTCATATTCTTTGGACGAGACCATATGACAATTTCAACAGCTTCAGCGAAGGTGTTTGCCGGGATTATATATTCATGTCTCGACCTCAAGGCCTGAATTTCACCTCACTCTTGATATCAATCAAGTCAACAAGTTCACAGAGGTAAACTCTTCCCACTCCAACGAAAAATTCTCGCATGATCAATGTCTTTACCCGAATACGAAGGTGCAGTACAAGGAGCATAGTTTGGGAAATTATTTAAAATGCGTCTTATTTTGAGTGACGTTCTAGGAGATATGGCTCGGAAACTAGACGAAGTACAAGCTGAAAACTGTCAGAATTTTGCCTCAAATATTCCTGGACGTTTACTGTTTCCATTTTTTGACTGTCTAAACGAGCTTTAAACCTAAATATTTATTCGTTAAGAGATAACTGATTTTTTTTCAATTCTGAATTGGAGTTAACCATCGAAAACGAATATCGTGTGAAAATCTACAGCGTTTTTGATAAAGTAGCTCTTTTCTTGTTTGGCAAAGTTGGCCCTCCAACTTGGTTTTAACATACTACTTTTCGTGTATGGCCCTCCAACTTAGTCGTCCACTCTCCTCTGAATCTTGGAGTCTCAACTTCTCGTCTAAAGATGGGAGTCCAAGATTCTCCTCTAAAGCTAGAGCCTTAACTTCTCCTCTAAAGCTGAGAGTCGAGTCCCAGATTCTCCTCTAAAGCTGGGGTTCTGACTTCTCTGTAAAGCTGGGAGTCCCATATCTTGCCTGACCAAGTTGGTCGGCCAACTTGGTTGAACGAAATAGTTTCCATGATTAGCTCCAACAAAATCCTTGGTATTCTGAGTGTAAGACCTAAGTTTGGAGTCCCATCTCCCAACGTTTATAACCGTTGAAAATATTAAGTTTGGAGTCCCAACTCCCACTTCAGCAACGTTTATAAGCATTTCAAACACTAAGATTGGAGTCCCAATAATATTCAAAATCTTGGAGTCC
Source organism: Papaver californicum (assembly GCA_023531435.1). Taxonomy (NCBI): domain Eukaryota; kingdom Viridiplantae; phylum Streptophyta; class Magnoliopsida; order Ranunculales; family Papaveraceae; genus Papaver; species Papaver californicum. The sequence goes on along the minus strand of JAJJMC010010614.1, from coordinate 7,147,064 downwards.
TAGTTCTCTTTCTGCAACGTTTATAACCGTTGCAAAATTAAACTTGGGAGTCCCAAGTTTTCCCTTATACTTGAAAGGCATATGAAACATTTTGCATGTAGCCTCCCAAGTTAACGATTTACCAAGTGTGCCATACACTTACTTCGACTGACCATATATGGTTTATACTAACATAATAAGCCATATTCTCATAAAATTCAATTTATTATATATGACATACCATATATAAAATTAACATACGGCTGACCATGGATGGCTCACCATAGCGTCTGGCCAGAAATATATTATTTCATATGGCTTCATAGATATATCCTGTTATATATGCTTGACCACTTCAATACTTAAATATTTTCTTCCCCACTCTTTCATGATCACCTCTCGTTGATGACATGAAAGACAGTATTCGACCTACTCAATGCATGAATCCGACATCACCTATTCATTTCAGCATGTCAATACTATTTGACACATTTGAACTCTCACTGCTATCTGAGCATATCAGAGTCTTGACATGATGCCTAAATAAATACATATTTATTTTCTGTCTAATTACTTCTTACAAGCCTCACTAGTCTTGTCGGACTCATCAAGATTCATTATTCATGTATATCCAGGCACGAAAAGTCATAAGTCAACTTGACTAAGCAAGTCACAACTCGACTTCACACTAAGTAGTATTTTCTACTAAAAATCACACGAGTCAGAATTGAGGGATATTCACTAGGGTATTAGTTTGGCGTTCTACAACATACGGTGTAGTAATACACCCATTACGAGAAGTTTCTAGAATGTGTGAAAGTTAGCAAAGTAGAGGAGTGATGGGTGTATAACCGTATAGTCTTCCCCACAAGTGGGACACGAATTTCAACACACTCTCTATCACCTCAACTTCACCAATATTTCACAACTACCACTTCATAATAGGTCATGGTGAAAAATTACTGCTATTATAAATAGATTCGTTAACCTATTGAAATCAGAACACACATAGTGTACAAGATAGAACATACAAATCGACTATCTGATTTCCAAAAAGAAAAAAAAATTCTCAGTCATACACATAGAACTTTTTTCATAGCAATTACATACTTATCACATCTAACGGAGTCTGATAATATGACCTCAACATTTTCTCTGCTTTCCTCCCTAAGACCAACCTTTTTCCTTCCTTCGTGAGTGAAACAAGATTGGAACGACCATTTCTTGGTTTAGGCCAATTTTGCGTGATTTTGATCTCTTGAATCTAAAAAGTACTTCCACAGTACAAATGTTTTAGGTATTATACAAACTCTCATCCTCTTACCCCATTTTTACCATTTTACCCTAAACTTGTTTTTACCCATAAACATTTTGGAGACCACAGTGGGAGATCAATCTCTCGGTAGCATCAATTTCTCAATTCCTCAATTTTTATCAATTTTTAAAATGGTTGATCAGGTCGGGTTCGATAAATAACCCCAACGCCAATTCTGCTACTACCAATACTGGTACTCCTGACAATACTCCTCCAGGTACCAACACCGGTGCTGCCAACATTCTTTCTTCTGGTCTGACTGCTGAAAAAGTCAGGAATACTCATGTTCCGCCTAACATAACTGATTTAATGCAGATACAAGATACTTTTTCCCAGACTCAGGCGATCGAATACAAGTACACCTGCTTTCTTGGAGAGAACCATACCTACTAAGAACGAAGAAACCAATGAGACACGTAGTAACCGACAACTCACCAATAAGCTATACAACATTCAGCCATCTATAGGTGCGCTCACTGAAGGAAAAAAAAGGATATCCCTACCACCAGAAGTACAATAACCCAAACGTATATCACCAACACCAATTCCAACTCCATCACCAAAGGTAGGAAAACCACATCGAAGGCCCAACCAAATATAAGTGACACCCTTAATAGCTCCATCACCACTTAACGTCAACAACCACCAAGGGAAAATTCGGTCTCTCGTGACTTCCCCAACTCTTAGAAGTGTGGATACAGGATAACACCATCAAGTTACCCCCCATTCGACATCCACCAACTGAACAAGAAATGACAAATCTCAAGTATTGCCACTCCCACAGATTTGTTAATCACTCAACAAGTGACTGCAATAGTTTAAAGAGAATCTTCAAAGAGAAGGTTGATTCAAGAGAATTGCACTTGGGGACTGAAGGAGTACACAGAAACCCTCTCCATATTAGGAGTTTCACTATCTTTGGAGAACCTATCAGTCAAACGTTTCAATCCATGATGGAACACATGTGTGAGCTTCTCAACTGCTCGAAGGCGCAACACAAAGACATCTTTGCCGCTCTCAACTATGGTGTTTCTGGAAGACGACTATTTTTTGTAAATGAAATATGTCCTGAACCTGCTCAGATAGGTGAGGGGAAAAAAAGTGTAACCGGGGATGCTCACCACTACTTATCTTAAGGATACAAAATTCGATGAGATACTATTTGTGCAGGCTGCTATCAACATCATCCATATCAAGAAACTCAAAGTCTTAGGAATTAGGGTTGCACATATGCAACCCTACCCGTCATAATTTTATTTGTATCCATATCCTACCCACTATTTGAAGGGTAGGGTAACAGATAAAGTTTTTTTATCCACCGTTAAATGGTAGGGTGATCGGTGAAAATTAAAATTTCCCTACCCTACTCGCCTACCCGCCTAATTACAACTATATCTGCCAACTATATGGTAGTATATATGTTAGCTTAAATTTTGCATCATAGAATATGATCATTTTTTCTGTGGTGCATTGGAGTTAATAGATCCCAGTGGATCCCTTCTAATTAACGAATCATTCTATCAAATTTCTACTTATCCCCTTCAACACTACGAGTTATCTCAAGATACTAGTCACTTATTATACCTCAGTGGAATACACATTCATGCAACTATTTGTTTTATTCATTTTTTCCACTGGTTTTTGACTTCACATTCATTTAACTGTTCGTGTCATAAGTTTGGGTGCCTCGAATGGTTTTTGACTAGGTAGATATATCTAAGTACTAGCCGTATTGGTCATAACATCATCTTGATAATATATTGATATTTATGTTTGTAAAAAACGGTTTTACCCGTCACCTACTCTACCCATAGGAACCTACCCACTATAACGGTAGGTAGGATGACGGATAAAATTTATTACCGTCATTTCACGGGTAGATGGTGAAATAGGCCATATACTACCCAATGTGCATCCCTAGTAGGAATTACTCGTCATGAGGTTGTCCATACTCAAACAACAATCAAGGATCCTGAAGAAAAATCCATAAATACATATGGTTACATCAGTCCTGAAGTACCAATGGGTTCTGCTTCGACTGCTGCCAGATTTTACATAATCAGAGAAGATCCAGGACTTTCAATATCGAGCAAAGTCGTATAAATATTCAGAGGAACAAACGTCTCATCAGCAGACCGATCACCTATGAGGTGCGGAGTCAGTCACGCTTTGTCTCACTATGCTTGAAAGCCTTAACGCTAGCGCCAACTTCGACTCCAACCTCCATCCAAATTCTTGTTCCATCCACAACGCGTCAGAAACAACTAATAGTACAAACAAACTACAATATCTCCCTTTTTTATATGAGGGGATTAATCACTAGAAACATGATAGCTCCATCAAAAAATCATATGTCTATTTCGGTGATGGATCTCAATTAAGTTATACTTGGAGACTGGTGTTAATACAAGATTTTTGTTCTCTAAAACATTAGAAGATCCACTAACTCCGAAGGATTAATTAGTCCATATCCACTGCTCCGTTCGCTATCGACTGTTGTTGTCACTTGATGTTTGCTCCATCTATGTTATGCTGAGGAAGTCACTACTTGAAGTCTTCAATCGTTAGCTAGATTCTTCACTACAAGAAAAACGGGTTTAAGCGACCGAAATCTTAGCAAGAGCTCGAAACATTAGTCGCTTTAATAGTTTAAGCATCTAAAATTGCAACTGCCATAAATTTTAGCGGCTATAAACCTGTGTCCACTATTATTTAGCAACGACAAAATGTGTTTAATCGCTAGATCCTTTGTTCAAGTAATTTATAGCAACTAAAAAAGTGATCATGTAGCTATTTACTTTGAGGCACTGACTCGTAGCAACAACAAAATAAATTGGTTGCTCAAACCTCTCTCAGCAACTAAGTTTGAGCCACAACCAAATATGTTTAATTGCTAGATCCGTTTTTCAAGTAATTTATAACAGCTAAAGTTGATCATGTAGATATTCACTTTGAGGCACCGACTCGTAGCAACAACAAAATAAATTGGTTGCTCAAACCTCTCTCAGCAACTAAGTTTGATCCACAACCAAATATGTTTAATTGCTAGATCCGATTTTCAAGTAACTTGTAGCATCTAAAAAAGTGATCATGTAGCTATTCACTTTGAGACACAGACTCGTAGCAACAGAAAATGAATTGGTTGCTCAAACCTCTCTCAGCAACTAAGTTTAAGCCACCACCACATGTTAAAAAATAAATTACTTGAGGGAGAAAGATAAACCGTGTGATCAAAATCCATCAGGCTTTATACCTAGTTCTATATGTCATACGGATTGTGATCTGTGTGACTCATTGGAAAAAAATCGTATTTGTCCATTTTAGTACGATTATACTTGGTTATAACACCCTTTTTTTTTTATTATTATTTTTGTCTAAATATTATATATATTTTAATTAGTAAAATATTTGTATATTTTAATATCGAGGAATATGTATTTATGGAAGAAAAAAATTAATAACCTAAGAAATTATTTTTTGCTTCTTACTTCTAAGATTGATTTATGTTTAAGCTATTTTTTAATTTTGAGAAATTATTTTTTATTATTAAAATTTAAAAATCAACAAAATAAATTTTGCATATATTCTAAAATGACTTGTATAAAGAAAAAAATACTCCTGAAATCTCAATAAAAATAAAAAACAGGCGCCGACTAAGGGGATCGAAACCTTTGACCACGGGATTAAAAGTCACGCGCTCTACCACTGAGCTAAGTCGGCTTTTTGTGTATTTTTAAGGTCAAGTTACTCCAATCGGTTTTTGATATTGTGATTTTGATGGAGCAGGGACTGGATGAACGGCTAAGATTTTGGTGATAAAATTACATGTGGGGTCAGATATATAATTGTGGGACCTACCTGAAAATTCTAAAAATGGTACCTGTTGGACTTGAATTTTCTCTGATTATCTTAATGATCGGATTCATGTAATAATTTGATTCAGAAAGACAATAGCACATATTACATAATAGAAATATGGAAAATTCTTAGTACAATGAAAAAGATGGAAAAATTTGAAGCTGCATTTGATTTGTTTCAATTTTCATCCGAAAACAGTTACATTTTTCGGAGTTAGAAACTCATACCGTACAAAACTTTCGTGTTCAAGGACTTGTCTATTAGTCTCATTCTAACACTAAAAAATGGAACTAGTAATAGTGGCCAATATCCACTGTCCGACTTTGGATACCTTCCGAGAAAGCTTTGACGAGTCCAACAGAATTTAACCCACCTTGACAGTGTTGAGTTCTTCACCGCAAGCAACCCAACATCCACCAAGGAAAACTAGCTAAAGACAGGAAATCTAAACTTATACCACAGGTCCACCATCTACCTCTTTCACCTCAGATAACTGCAGTCAAATATCAAGATTCATAAGATACCATTGGGGAATACTCAAAGAACTCATTGAAATCTCATAATTCAGTGTCTTACCTCAAGCCAAATTGATGTAGTTTCACTTCATGTAAACAAGTATTGCCCAAAAAAAACAGTGTCTCCTTTCTGTACTGCCTACACACAATCATATACCTCAGCACCATAGAACAAATACAACAAGTCACACATAGGTAATTCAAAGATGAAAATTGGAAGGAAACACTTCGATTGTCATCCTTATTTCTTAATCAAGTCTCCTAAGGGCTACCTCTATCAGCAGCTAGGGTCGTTTCTATATGTTATAAAGTATCATATCTCTCTTTCTCAAAGTGTTCTAATCTCTATCATTTCTTGCTAAGATCGATGATCATGATTACCTAATTCTCTAGCACATATGATGTGTGGGTGTGAGAGAGAGAGAGCGAAAGATTAATAAATTTAAGGCAGTAAGAGTAGGTGAATTATGCACAAAGTTCCTTTGTAAGAAAGTCTCATCACTAATTAACAAATGATTGTTATTTTTATTGGATTTGCTTTTGATTAATTAAAACAATTAAACTAGTGGTTTCTAGAAAAACTATCCATACGGGTCTGCTTCCCAGAAAAGTTAAAAACTTGTTCAAAAATACTTCTGATGGGTGGGACAGTAATAAACTCCACTTGTGCTTTAATAAAGAAAAAGTTCAAACAATAAGAAAAATAAAAATTGATTCCACCTGTTATGACCAATTGATTTGGTCCTTAAATATGTTCATAACAGAATGAATATGCAAACAAGAAGCATGTCTCATGCAAACAAGAAGCATGAATATGCAAAAACATTGAAAGATACACTAACAATAAAACACACCTTATTCAAAGCAATTGATGGCTTCTCAGCGTTCTTTATCTTCTAACATCAAAGACGATTAGGACCCTTCAAAGTTAAAGCTATTATTGTTTCAGTAGACCCAACTGGACGAGAAGGAATTAATGAATGAATAGACGTAACTAAAATCAATTTAAGTGGACCTCAGTAGCAAATCCAGACCTACGATAGTTGTGTCATGAGTCTTACCATATGAATTAGTACCACCACTAAACCACCATCGAGGTGCTCCAGGTGCGTCTGCATATATACAAATAATTGCATGTCCAGAGTTAAGACGATTAAAGACATAACACATAACTAAAAAGAAGTATGCATACCCAAACTCTCTTAGTGAAAGCATTGTATTTCTAACACATTGTCTTGTCTTAAAGCATGTTGAGACATCTATAATTTGCATTAACTACCTCATAAACTACAGATTCTACAGTTAAAATCAACCCAAGATGGCTAAACTTCATCGTCTTGCTATAATAATCGTCACAAATAAATAGAATCAATCTTCATAATCTAATCAAATATGTTACTCTCTATAGTACTGAGCTGCATATAGTAATTCCCAAACCTTAGAAGCACCCTCCTGACTAGATGCCTGAAAGAGAACACCAAATCGTAAAATCATTGCATAACAAAGTGCCCAGCATCATGAAGTGGGTTTAACCTAAAACTACTATTAGTAGTACTAACACCTCTGGTAAAATCAAAATCCCCTGTAAGGAAACCCCAACAAATTTTTTTTAGCATAAACCAAAAAATGTTCCCCTTTTTAGCACAAACCCTAAAATTGAAAGAAACCCCTCAAATCAGTTGAATGTTCATGATAGACGAAAAAGATACTGATCTTAGAATCAACTAATTTATACTTGCTGAAACCATTTAGGGGAAATGAGTTTATAGATCAGATTTTATGAATCAACTAATTCATTTTTAAGGGTTTGGTGATTGCAATGGTTTGGTGTTTTCAGCTTTAAACCTAAAGAATCCAGGTCTAAACCGAATAATTATTAAAAAATTACTAACAAAAACCCCTGTAAGAAATCAGAGTTTATGAAAGAAAAATCTTACAAAATTAGTAAACCCTAGATCTAAAAGAGATGGGTTGTTACCTGTGTTAGAAATACCTCCATTTACCAACAAAATCTACAAACACCAAAACCCCTAAATATTGGCGACGAGAAACAAAGGCTAGGGTTACAGTGAACGAAAAGAGACCTTACTAAGTTACTTTGCAATCGTCATGAGTCTGATGCGCTAAATGGCTGCAACCTGTGGACAAGCTTCGATGATCCAGATTCGGTGGATGGTGATGAAGGTATCGATGAAACCTAGTTTTTCTTCTCAGGAGGCTGTTATGGAAGGGAGACAAAGAGAGAGAAAAAAAATAACGAAAATGAAGGGAAAAAAGTTTAGGGTTTTGAAAACAAATTTTAAACGGTAGATAAGCCACCTCATGCGGATCATGAAAAGTTTTGGATGGTTCATATTCGATGTTGGATTCTCATACGGATTGAGTCAAGTGTGTTAGTTAACTATGTGATTTTCATTGTGTTAAAAAAAAATTTGAACGGTAAATAAGGTACCTCATACGGATCATGAAATTTTTTGAATGGTCCAGATTCGGTTTTGAATTCTCATACGGATTGAGACTAGTGTCTGAGTAGCATGTGTGGTAAAACATCGATAAGTTTAGGGTACCAGTGAAGATTCCGACTTAGGGGAATAAACATTATGAGGAATACATGACGATCACTACCTTATCCAATCTAGTTTAGGGTACTGGTGAAAATTCCAATCTAGGATAAGAGGTTCTTAAGGATAACATGACGGCTCACTACCTTATCAAAAAAATAATTTTGCTCAGATTCATTAAATTTTATTTAATCTCAATCAAACTCAGTCATTTTCATCGATCTCACTCGAATTTACTCATTTTTCATTGATCTCACTCGTATTTACTTAACTCATATCAATTTAGACTGAATAAAACTTAATGAATGAGTTCGACTGAGACTGAATAAAACTTAATGAATTAAGTGAAATTGATGAAAATTAATATAATTTGAGTAAGATAGATCAAAACTGACTGTATTCAAGTGAGATTGATGAAATATTGAGTGATTTCTAGTGAAATATAACAAAATTGATTGAATTAAAAATATATCAAACTCGTAAACATCATCGAACAAGGGGTTCATTGCCTTTTCACGTGATCCTATTATTTATCAATCTTATTCAATACCTCTCGATCTCACTTAATTTCTCAAGGATTCCATGGGTTTATGGTTCAGGGTATCGACGAAGATTCCGACTTAGGGGAAGAGGTTTTCATCAAACTTATTCATTTTTTTATCGATCTAACAAATCTAATGATATCAAACTATGATTTCATCATTCTCATTAAAATTCACTTAATTTTTTATCGAACCGACTTGAATACACTAAATTTTGATCGATCTTACTCAAATTATATCAATTTTCATCAATTTCACTCGTTTTCAGTTAGATTTATTGAATTTTTTTCAATCTCAATCAAACTTATTCATTTTTTTATCGATCTAACAAATCTAACGATATCAAACTATGATTTTATCGTTAGGTTTATTAGATCGATAATATAATGAATAATTTTGATTGAGATTGAATAAAATTCAATAAATCTAAGTGAAATCGAGTGAAATTGATAAAAATTGATATAATTTGAGTAAGATCGATCAAAATTGAGTGTATTCAAGTCGATTCGATAAACAATTGAGTGAATTTTAGTGAGATTGAAGAAATCATAGTTAATTTTGATTGATCGGAATAGTCGAGTAATATGCATATTACTATCGTCACGTCGGAAATGGATATTTCTATCGTAACGTAACAAATTTTGGAAATTAAAATTTATCAATTTTTTTTTTTGTAATTAGGGTTATTAGTTTGTCATTTGTTTATAAGTTATGATTGGATGAATTGGGTTGAACCCCATAAAATGTTCAATTAAAAGGAAGTGAGATGTAGCTTAATTTCTTGTATAAAGTTAAGCTTTACCTAATAACAAAAAATATATGATCATCCCAATTGAAAGGTGGGTAACGGATTTCAGATGTCGGAAGCTGATATTTCTATCGGATATTTAGTGTTATCGTAACGTAACGGATTTTGGAAATTAGGATTCATCAAGTTTTTTTATTAATTAGGGTTCTCAGTTTGTCATTTGTTTTAGTGTTATGATTTGATGAATTGGGTTGAACCCCAACAGATGTTCAATTAAAAAGAATTGAGATGTAGCTTAATTAATTTCTTGGGACGAACATGAGGCATTGGGGTTTTGGTGAGGGGAATAGGTCATCGAGGATAATATGACAAACATCGAGTGAATTCAAGTGAGATCGAACAATATTAAGTGAATATGAGCGAGATCGATGAAATTGACCAATGTCAAATAAGGTCGATGGATATTCGATAAAAAAAAAAGAGAAAGATCGATCAAAATTGACCTAGTAGAGTGAGTTCGCTACAAAATTGAGGAAATTTTAGTGAGATTGATGAAAATTGAATGAACTCAAGTGAGATTGACGAAACATTGAGTGATTTTTAGTGAAATGTAACAAAATCAAGTGAATTCAAAATAGATCGAAGCTTAGTTAGTGAGTTCAAAATCAATATTGATTTACCTTGTCTGATCCCATATAATATTCATTAACCTCGCTCAGTATTGCTTAATCTTATTTAGTATCCTTCAATCGAACTTGATTTTAGTTGATTGCACTAAATTTCGCTTAAGGTGTTCACTTGTTTCACTCAATTTCACTTCAAATTAGTCAGTCTCGTTTAATTTTGCTCTTTATTTTTCAATATTACTCAATTTCACTCAAATTGTTTCGATCTCATTTTGTTTTATCATTTGTGTATTAACATGTTGACATTTTGGGTAAATCGTATCTATTGCTTTGAGGGCTCACGAAGAACCCAAATTGGACAAATCAAAGTTGAATTGTAATGAAGGTTGATAAATAAATCGGATGCATGAGTTCGATTTAACATGACAATGATGGATAAGTGGATAAACTAATGAAATCGAAGAGAAATTGAGTGAGGCCAACTAGCAATATATAAGATTGATTTTTTTTTTAAAGATAGATAAAATGATTGATAAAAAATAGATAAAATGATTGAGTAAGGAATAACCGATGGAGTTCAAGAAATTGAGTGAGGTCGACCGATATTGGATAAAATTAATGGACAACGGGTGAAATTGACTAAAAGTCAATGGACATTTGGTTAAAATGATGGATAACTAGATATTTGGTGTGGTAGGTTAAGATCAACAGATAACTAGACATTTGAGGTTGGAAGAAATAATTGCAAATTTTATAGATCAACGGAAGAAAAAAACAAGAAGAAATTCAAATTAATTCGACTAAAATTAAAGAGATTATGTCAAAATGGATAAATTAGAGTGACGAAAATCTAAATAGGGAAAACATGATTAAAATTGTAGTGAAATTGAATAAATTAAAAAAATAACTCTTTTGAATTGAGGCGACTGCGTTAGATTGAATAAATATAATCAAAATCTGATACTTCATATGTAAATCCAAACGTATATGAGCGTTTTCACGGTGAGGGGCCTACCAAGAAGCCAAAATTGGGTAAATCAAAGTTGAATTATAGCGAGATTAAAAGAAAATGGAGAAATTGAAATTTCAGTCCTTTTAAATTGAAGCGATTGCATTGAATTGTATTGAATTGGGTGGAAATTCTCAATCACTTCCAAATAATTTGAGCCATTGAGAGACGTTTGCTTTATTGGACGTTCTAGTTGTGATCCGTATATAAAAAAGATGTTAATTTTGGTCCGTCAGGTTCGTGATCCGTATGAGATTGATGAAAATTGATAAAATTTGAGTAAGATCGATCAAATTGAGTGTATTCAAGTCGGATCGATAAAAAATTGAGTGAATTTTAGTGATATTGATGAAATCATAGTTTGATATCGTTAGATTTGTTATATCGATAATAAAATGAATAAGTTTGATCGAGATTGGATAAAATTCAATAAATCTAAGTGAAATCAAGTGAAATTGATAAAAATTGATATAATTTGAGTAAAATCGATCAAAATTGAGTGTATTAATTTTTGAACCGTTAGACTGGTGATCCATATGAGCACAAGATATTAATTTTGAATCGTTAGATTGGTGATCCGTATGAGTATAAGATATTAATTTTGAACCGTCAGATTAACGATCCGTATGAGTAGAAAATGTAAAACCTAGAACCGTCCGATCAGCTTGAAATGTTAATCTTGAACCGTCGGCTAAAACCCTATTCGTTATACTTATTGACCACAAAGTTTCTATTATTTAGTTTAATACCCTTCTATATAAACACCCTAACCCTAAGTTTCATCACTTCTCCCTTCAACGCCTCCCTCCCTAAACTTCTCCACCTCCATCACTGAACTTCTCCGCCTCCATCACTGAACTTCTATAAACACCAAACACCATAACACCTCTTAGCTTTTCACCATGAGACCAACTTCATGTCACGGCAATTACTATTCTCTCACATCAATTCATGTTCATCTTCAGTCGGGCTCAATCTCTCCTTGGTTTACTGCCATGGCTTCAACACCTAACATCTCTCGACAAACCATCAACAAGTTCAATACCAGCTTCTTGCTCTTCAAACCATCAACAAGTTCAGTGACAAAACCCAAATTCTCACAAACACCATCATCTGTAACACAGCCATATCCTTCAGCTCTCTCTCGACCACAGACCCATTATCAGATTCACTGAATTCCTCTCACAATATATATGCAGAAATACAATAA